>PVKH010014076.1:0-16620 GCA_004027955.1 Chaetophractus vellerosus
GTAATCATCTTAGTTGCCCTACCAGCAGCAGCATTTGCTATACTTGACATTTTCCTTCATGATATGCTTTCGTCACTTGGCCCCTAGGCATTGCACTCTTGGTTTTCCACCTCATCACTAGCTGCTGTTCTTTTGTTGTTGTTCTTGTTGATTCCTTTTCTACCTGACCTCTTAATGTTGGGGTTTCCCAAGGTCTTAATCTTTTATATTTTTTTCTACATTCTACATTGGTTACTTAATGTCTGACATAAAAAGCATTTATATACTGACAACTCCCAAAATTAAATATTTTCTCCAGACCTTCTTCCTGAACTTTAAGTTGATGTAATAAATGACTTTGGACATCTCAAACTCAACATGTCCAAAATTAACCTCTTGATAATATCTCCACTTCTCTATCCACAAACCAACTGTAGCTCATCTCAATCAATCCATCTCTCAAGCTGTCCAGGCTAAAAATATTAGAGTCATCCTTGACCCATTGTTTCTTTCATACTCCACATCTACTCATTTGGCTACTACCTTTAAAATATAACCAGAATGTGACCACTTCTCACTATTCCCATTCTATTCCACTATCATGTCTCATCTACTTTACTGCAATTGACCTCTAAATGCTCTACCTGCTTCTACTTTTTCACCCCTTTTCACAGAAATCAAATCTTGTCACAACTTTCCCAAAACCCTCTCAATGATTACCCATATCATTCAGAATGAAAATGAAAATCCTCTCAATGTTTACAAGGTTGTATGTGTTCTTTCTCCTAACCCTAATTTCCAGTTACTTGTCTGAATTGCACTGTTCTCTCTCTGAATTAGTTGGCCCGAGACACAATTGTCACTTGTTACTCTTTAAACAAAGGTGGCATGCTCTTTTAGTCCCTCTGCACTGGCTATTCCCCCTGCATGGATTTTCTTCCCACAAATAACATAACTGCTTGATTAACTTCCTCATATATCTCAAGACTTTGTTCAGGTTTCAGAAGTTTAATGAGGACAACTCTGACCACCACCTTGAAAATAGCAGCCATCTCCAGCTCCCCTCTCAATATCTTTCTCTACTCTTGTTTTATAATTAGTTCTCATCACCTTCTAAAATACTGTATAATTAATTATTATGTTTATTTTTCATTGTTCATCTCCCATTATGAGGGTATGAATTTTGGTCTGTTTTTTTTTTCAATGATATATTCTAAGCAACTAGAAAAGTATATGGCATGTAATAGGTGCAGATTAGTAAATATCTGTTATTGAGTCAATGTTTAAAAATGTTTATTAACTCAAAATGTGCTTGCTGCTACCTCCATCTTTAAAATAAAACACAAGAATAGAGTTTTCATTAGTTTGCTTTTAAACAGTTACATTGCCTTATAATCTGTTTATTACAAATGACCCATTTCTTTCTGATGTGCTATCAAATAACACAACAAAAAATAGATGCTACCTCAAATTCCCTTACTCCTGTCATTCAGTCACTAAGCTTCACCATCTATTGCCAATAAGATTTCTTTATTAGTTAAGTCAGTTGGGTTTTCCATTAATTGCTCCCAAAACAAACCTTTAAAATAAACTCCATATAGATAGATGAAGAGATAGATAGATTTAACTATGCATCTAAAAATTGTATCTGCCTAAGGAGATACAAAATGACATTTACTCATGATAAATATGGTAATTCATGGGTGACTGAATTTGGGATTTTTAAAAAGTATGTATTTTTCTATATACTGGAATCATTTAAATAGCATAGACCATTTTTTGCTTTTAAAAGAAATAAAAGTGACCTCTAGAATAAAAATAAGATGTGTAATCCCCAAACCATAAAAAGTAGATAAGTGAAATATAGGAGAAAATCAATTAATTCAACAAAAGGCAGGGGTAAGAGAAAAACAAGAATGTAAAACATAAATAAGTTGATAAATATATGTAAAAACATCATTTTACTAATCATGAGAGATTTAACTGCACTAAAGTCCCCCAGAAAAGACAGACTCTCTGATTAAGTGAAAATATCATAATTAGCTATATGTTATTTCAAGACACAGAAGTATAAAATAAAGTGGAAGAAAACATTCTATTTAATGGGTCAAACCAAAGATAGTTCCTATCCAAAGGTCTCCTTCACCAGGTAAAGGATCTCCAAACCAACAAATCAGGGAAGAAGAATAATTCACAAATGGAGGTATAGGAAAAAAATATAATTACAAAATTATATTGTAAAATGTATGCATATGATTTACATGATAATATAGACCATTTCTATTATCATTTATTATATAATTGGTGTATAACAGGATATTGTATGTTATATGTATATTATATAATAGAAAGTAAACATCAAGAAATTCAGGAAATTCTTAGAACTAATAATAGATTTAACAAGTTTGCCAAATACAAAAATAATTATAGATATTTTCCATATTAAAAATAACCAAACTGAAATTCATAGCTCTAAAGCTTACATTAAAAAAGAAGAAAAACTCAAATCAGAGACCTAACCTCACAACTAGTAAAAGAAGAGCAAAATAAACACAATGCAAGCAGAAGGAAGGAACTAATAAAGATTAGAGTAGAGATAAATGAAAAAGACAACTAAAAAAAAAACAATAGAGAGAATCAACAAAACCAAAAGTTGATTCCTGGAAAAATCAATAAAATTGGCAAATGTTTAGCTAGACTGACAAAGGAAAAAAGAGAGAGGATACAAGTAACTAAAACCAGAAATGAAAGTGGGGCCATTACTACCAACCCCACAGAAACAAAAATCATAAAAGGATACTATAAACAACTGTATGTCAACAAATTGGATAACTTAGATGAAATGGACAATTTCCTAAAAACATGCAAACTATCTACACTAACTCAGGAAAAAATAAGAATTCAAGAGACCAATAACAAGTAAAGAGATTGAATGAATAATCAAAACCCTACCAACATGGGAATGTAGAATGGTACAGCCTCTGTGGAAGACTGTTTGGCAGTTCCTAAGGAAGTTGAATATAGACTTGCCATGGGACCTGGCAATACTATTGCTAGGTATATACCCAGAAGAACTGAGAACAGTGACATGAACAGATATCTGCACACCGATGTTCATAGCAGCATTATTCATGATAGGCAAAAGTTGGAAACAACACAGATGTCCATCAGCTGATGAATGGATAAACAAATTGTCAAGTATACACATGGAATATTATGCATCGGTAAGAAGAAATGAAGTTGTGAAACAAGTGACAACATGGATGAACCTGGAGGACATTATGTTGAGTGAAGTAAGCCAGATGCAAAAGGAAAAATAGTATATGACTGCCCTATTATGAACTAAACATATTATGTGAACTATAAATATATTATATGAAATATGACTATGGGTAGAATTATATATATAAGACCATTTTTCTTTGAAGCTGAACAAATGTAAGTCAATAGTACAAAATGTTAATATCAGACAAAAAAAACACATTGTACTAAGTGAAGGAGAGCAGTCATGGAGTACTACATATTGTATGATTCCATTTATATAAAACATAAATATAAATCAATTTATAAAGAAGAAAGATTAGTGGTTATGAAGGTGTAGCAGTTCAGCAGCTTGATATAGTTATGAATTCCAAAAATAAATATTGGATTATGCTTGTAAACTGATCTGTTAATCTGGGCATGATTAAGTTATGATTAGGGCATTAACTGGGCCACATCAGTAGGGTATTGAGCCCCACCCCTTGGTGGGTGGGGAATCAAATATAAAAGGCATGACAAAGAACAGTGTTGCAGCAATTTTTGAGTTGGAGTTATCATGTTGGAGTTTTGATGCTGAAGCCCAGGGAGGCGAGCAGATGGAGGAGCTTTGTCGTGAGGAAGGAGAAAAGGTCCTGGGATAGAGAAGAGCCATTTGCCTGATAGTCTACAGCTGGCCTTGTGGAGAGAGGCAAAGCCTAGAAAGCTTCATAATCTACAGCTGACCTTGTAGAGGAAACAGAGGAGCTAAGCCCAGAGAGAAACAGAACCCCGGGAGGAGAGGAACCCAAGAAGCCTGAACCCTCACAAATGTCAGCAGCCATCTCACTCGTGGCAATAGACTTTGGTGAGGGTAGTAACTTATGCTTTATGGCCTGGTAACTGTGGGCTTCTACCTCAAATAAATACCCTTTATAAAAACCAACTGATTTCTGGTATTTTGCATCAGCACCCCTTTGGCTGACTAATACAGAATTTGGTACCAAGGAGTGGGGAAGTGCTTTTGCAATTACCAAAATGTTGGAACAGTTTTATAAATGGGTAAGGGGTATTTTTTTTGAGGAATTGTGAAATGCTTGATGGAAAAGGCCTAGATTGCTTTGAAGAGATTGTTGATAGTAAAATGGACACTAAAGAGACTTTTTATGATGCCTTGGAATTAAATGATGAAACTATTATTGGAAACTGGAGGAAAGGTGATCCATGTTTTAAAGTTGCAGAGAACTTAGCAAGATTAACTCCTGATGTTATATGGAAGACAGAATTTGAAAATGGCAAACCTGAGAATTTAGCTGAAGAGCTTTCCAAGGTAAGCTCAGAGAATGCAGCTTGGCTTCTCCTTGCTGCTTACAGCAAAATACTAGATGAGAAAAATACACTAAGGACCGAACTTTTGGGCACAAAGAAAACAGAAACTGATTCTGGAACATCCAACTTTCTGGAAATTAATTTTCCAAATCAAAGTGCCCCATTTGAAGATTTAGCTAAACCTGGAAATTGTAAATCAGAATTGAAGATGCAGTTATCTTGGAAAGACTTGTGGAAAGTCTTACTGTCTGATGGCTTGGACCCCTGCTTCTTGCATGCTAAACCACCAAGGTTTTTGAGAGCACTGTATGAACAAACCAACTGTTCACTTGGACTAAAAAGGAAATGGAAAGGAGACATTGAAGAAGAAACATCTTTAAGGAGAAAACCATGGAAGCTGAGATCTGGAATTAAGACATCGCCTTGGGCCAAGAGAGGAGCCCCACCCATGTGTACAGAGAGGGTGAGTTTGCCCCAGCAGTTGAAAAGGGTGGATGTTCCCACCCAATGTCCTGGGAGAGCTGTGCCACCCCAGTGTGCAGAGAGGGTGAGTTTGCCCCAACAGTTGAAGAGGGTGGATGTTCCCACCCAATGTTCTGGGAGATTTTTGCTGCCCCAGGGTACAGGGAGGGTGAACACATTCCTCAAAGATTAGGGCGGTTAAGGTCAGCACCCCATAGGTCTGGGAGGGGTGCACCTGTCCCCCATGGATTAGGGAAGGCCAGGTGGTCAACTCGTTGCTCTGAGAGGTTTGAGCCTGTATGCCAAAGGTTAGGGAAGGCCAGGTGGTCAACTTGTTACTCTGAGAGTGTTGAGACTGTAGGCCAAAGGTTAGGAGGAATGTTGTCTTTACCTCACTATACTAGGGGGACTAAGACTTTAACTCAAAGATTGGGTAAGGTGTAGCAATCACCCCAACACTCTTGGAGGGTGAGGTCTAGAGCTTGGTCAATACCCAGATGCTTGATGAGGGTGGAAACAAGAAAGTGGCCTTTGGACAAGCCTATGGAAAGGGTGGGTCCCCATGTGGCCCCAAGGTGAAGACACCATTGTGTCTCCCAGACTTAGAAATTGAATGGAGGATGCTGTTCCGGTTTACTGAACTGAAGAGGACCCATGACTCATGTTTAAACAACTCCCAATTTCTCCTTATGGTAATGAAAATGTTTATCCTTTGTCTTTCCGTTTGTGTATTGGAAGCAGTTAAATGTTTTTGTAAATTTCAGAGGTCTACAGCAGACAGGACTTTGCCTCATGACGAACTGTATTTCTTTAAACTGATTATGATATGATTTTGTACTTGCATTGTTACTGATTTAAGGTTTTTTAAATATTGTAATGTATTTTTGGAATTCAGAGGGTGGAGTGTAGCAGTTCGGCAGCTTGATATAGTTATGAATTCCAAAAACAGATATTGGATTATGCTTGTAAACTGGTCTGTTAATCTGGGCAGGGGTTCTTAACCTTTTTGTTCCACAGACTCCTTTGCCAGTCAGGTGAAAACCATGGACCCCTTCTCAGAATGCAGCAGCAGATAGTTTTATGACACTCAACATCAACATGTCTTTAAATTAAATTTGAGGATTATTCAAAATTACATTTTACAACTTTCCCATAATTTCATTACCTGATAACCTAACACGGTTTAACATCTGTTCAAACGGTCCTTTGGGGGGTTTGTGACAGATTATGACACTGCATCTTTCATTTCATATATTCTAAAAGTTTAGAAAGACTTTCTAGTGCTTTTCCAAAAAAAGCTGCTCAAGGTCAATCACAATTACAATTTTTTTTTAAAGTTGAAATTTGTACCAAACACTTGTGATGTAAAAGAGTACAGAAGAAAATGGCCCAAAATTACTTTAAGAAACTGAATACTTGAAATATGAATATTGGAAGTGATAAGTTTTAATTTAACTAAGGAATTTGCTAAAATTTTACAGGTATGAGCTATATATCTTTTGAGTCGGAATAGCCAAATAATCAAATAACCTGAAAATGGAATGGGTTAAATATTCATATTTTTTAAGGGGCTGAAGAGGTGGGAAGATGAGCAGTTGAAGAGTAAGAAGGGAAATGGCAACACTTTTGAACTTAAGAGATCAGTTTGCTTTAACTTCAGTATCTTTCCTGATATTTGATTAAATCCCCCAGCAAACAATTTGCAAAGCCCTGAAAACTACAGGAAGCAGGGTAATAACCAACCTGGTGGCAACAAAACATGCTGGTCCAATTGAATTCCCTTTTATCCAGTGACGCCACTATATAAATGTAGAGAAACATATGGAGTAATGTACAATGGCTTCACAAGGCTTTTAACTTTGTCCCTCCTAACATATTCATAAATAAGATGGTAAAATATGGTTTGGATCATAATCTTGTAAGAGTAATTAGTGACTGTTCATTGTTCAATAATTAATGCCTTATACTGTAAGGCAATGTATACCTAGGAAATTATATAGGTATTTCCCTTGGAAATAGTTTTATTAATAACTGAAAGATTATGATAGATGGCATTTCCAAAATATTCATGCATCAGAAGGCTGTGTATCTAAATAAAAATTTATATTTAAATTACATTTGGAATAGTAAGAAGTCAATTGCTTTTGGTGGCTTTTGGGGCCTGCTTCCGAATCATTTGCAAGGGATATAATAACAATAATAATAATAATAATAATAATAATAATAATAATAGAATGTGCGGGTTTTCTCTTTTTCCATTCCATCTCCATTCAAATTATACTACCTAGTGAAATACAAGATAAATGCATTGTTCTTGGATCAACGGGAAGCTGTGGAATTGCTTGCCAGGAAAGAGCTCTTTCCCTTTGTTGGTATATGTCCCTTTTGTGTTATGTGTTCAAGTGCCAAACTTTTATTATTAATCATTTGACCATACCTACTTTTTGGTGGATTACGTTTCAGAAATGCAAGAGGATGGGCTTAAAACTGGAATACAATAAGACACTGACATAACCTAGAGAGAGGACAAAAATTTTGCCATGTAGTACTGGCAAAGAATTAAAGTAAATTTGAATATAATTTGAAAATATTTCATTTAGGATACATGTGCCTATAGTCATGAAATAGTCTATCATTTTTGTAAGAGGTCACGTTTTGGCAACAGTATTATAATAACATCATAAAACAAATTAGGTGGGTTTTATAAGTGGATTAACTGTTTCCTAAAAAAACTCACCAGTAAAAACCATCTGGTCTCATAATCTTTTTTAAAGTAATATTTTAGCACTTTCAAATTTCTTACACAATTATTAGTCTGTCCATGTTTTCTCCTCTTCAATTGATTCTGGCAATATAAATAATCCAAACATGTTTCTCAATTCAGCAATAATATTAGTGTAATCTCATTAAATTAAACATTTTTGAACTTTGACCTGAGCTTCAGTCTTTTTTTTTTTAAAGATTTATTCATTTTTTATTTATTACTTATCCCCCCCTTTCTGGCTGTTCTTGCTGTGTTCATTTTTGCATTCCTCTGTGTCTGCTTGTCTCCCCCCGCTGCGGCGACCCGCCGAGTCAGCTCACCGTGCAGCGGCCTGTCCTGCCTAGCGTGACTTGCCCTGCCCACGGTGGCTTGCCCTCTCAAGGTGGTCTGCTGACTCGAGGAGGCCCAGGCAACCGAACCCAGGGCCTCCCATGTGGCAAACCAGTGCCCCACCAATTGGGCTACAGCCAGCCCCTGAGCTTTAGTCTTGACTGCTGCAAGTTACTAAATTTCTTTTTGCCTCCTACTATCATCTTTAATATAACCATAAAAACAGTATTTACTTAATAGTGTTTTTGTGAGGGATAAAAGAATATTTTTTGAAACTTAGAATAGCACAGGAAGCACTCAATTAGTCTTTATTGTTATTGTTTCTGCTATTAATTATTACCCTCTATTAAAATGCAAATGTATCCAAATTTGTCCTTTTATCACCTCTCTTTTTCATAATTTTTTTTTTACTTTTGTTGATTCACTGGTTTAAATTTTCAGAGGCTTATTTATTTCAATTTTTCCCCCTGAAGTAATCACAATTTGCCCATGCTTTTATTTCTTCCCTCTTTGGGTCATTTATTTTAGATTAGTCTATCATTTAGAATGCTTTTTCTCACAGGCATCATAAAATCTAACTCACATACAGACTCAGTGCTTGAAGTGTTTAAAGGTAAAGGAGGTTCAGGCACTGCTTGATCAAGGCTTCAGCTCTATTTCTTTTGCAGTTCCTTCAGCTCTGCAATTGTCTCTTTGTTTGCTCCATCCTTATGCTGGCTCCCCTCATGATTGTGAGATGTTTATAATCAGCAACCAAGACTTATCCAGGTAGAGATAGTTGTTTCCTAAAAACATCAAATGAAAATATTCAAAGTCATTTTTATTAAGCCATTCTTCAATTATTCACCATGACTAAAGAGAAAGCATGCATTAATTGACTTAGCACTGAATTGATGACTGGCAAAGTTCCATCTCTGAAGCCAAGGATGAAGCAAAGACACCAAAACCTTGGAGTTACTATA
Organism: Chaetophractus vellerosus; assembly: GCA_004027955.1. Classification (NCBI taxonomy): domain Eukaryota; kingdom Metazoa; phylum Chordata; class Mammalia; order Cingulata; family Chlamyphoridae; genus Chaetophractus; species Chaetophractus vellerosus. The sequence continues at coordinate 9,064 of PVKH010014076.1, forward strand.
CAAGGGGGAGAATGAAGTTAGCATCAATTGCCAGTCATGTGAGCCATCTTGGATGTTCCAGACAAGTCAAGCTGCTATGATGAACCGTTCTCCAGTCAATGTACATGGATCTGAGTCTTGTCAAACATAGATCATGACAAATAATAAGATGGTTGTTTTTTTAAGTCACTATGTTTTAGGGGTGATTTATTACACAGTAATACATAATCAAAACAGTTGGCAGAACTTTTCTATAGTTTCCATGGTTTGTTTTTCTACTTATGTGTCCTTGAATGAGAAGATTTCTATTCATGTCCAGGGTTTGCTAACAGAGTATTGGTGCATTGTCTTTGGCCCTGATCTTTGACAATTTGAGGTCTAATTGAATTATATTCAACAATCTAGCAGTTTTTGCGGGTTGATGAACCCAGCTTATTACCCAAGCCCCACTATTTCTTGGAGCATTTGCCAAGACTGGTGAGCAGCACTTTGTTGGTATCTACTCCTATACCAATCTAGTAGTTTTCTAGTGTAGTTTGTGACAAGATACAATTCTAAGTCTCAACTGCTACTAAAGCACATTACTTGGGGAGACCTCACCTCCAATAAGTTTATTACTCATTGCCACTCTCATACATTTCATTTCCTATGACGTACCCCCCACACACTCCCACAGAAAAATTTTTATATCTCTGACAAGATATAGAGAAAGGAAGCATTATTATTGAGACACCACAGTTCCTAGTTCTCTATATTTAAAAAAAAAAATCCATACCAGAGACAGGAGTTCACATTTTGGTATAAGTTTTGAATTTTCCTACCGATGTAGGAAAAAAAGACAGGAAGTTAAAAAAAAGCATGTTCCCATTTTCTTATAAGCAAGTAGATTTGTTCTGTCCTGTCAACAAAGCATGGATAGCATGAAAAAGTTCCACTGCTTATGCCCTTAATGACAATTCCTCCCAAAATCTTGTCATTGGTAAACTGTAAGTTTTAGATTTTTTTCTTTGTTTAATGTTTATTATTATCTGTTGTTTCTTAAATTCTTTCATTGAAGCTTGGAATGACTAATAGACAATTAACCTGGTAATATTAGATCACACATTTTATTAGTGCAAGGTATTTAAAATTTTCTACTTCTCCTAATTCCCTTTTGTATATGGCAAAAGTAAAAATAAAATGAATATGTAAACAGCATAAAAACATAAAAAAGACAAAAAGATGCCAAGGAAAGGGAAGGGAAAAGAGAAAAGGAAAAGAAGGAAAAGGTTGAAAATAAAAGATAATGGATAAAAAAAATAAGTAGAAAGGGAGGAAGTTTTGAGAAAAGCAAAGGATTCCCTATCATGAGTGGCAACAGTTCATATTTTCTTGTCTTCACTATAATCACCGCTGCATAAATGGCTCATTTGATCTCTCAGCAGGCCTGGTTCTGGAAACAAATGTGAAATAGATTTTGTTTCAAAGAATTTATGATATTTTATCCTCATCCCCCATAGTATATTGTATTGGTCCCACGCTATGCTCCTGATTATTATTTTTTAGATGTCTCAATTGGGATTTTTTAAAATATTATAAACTTTATTTTTAAAGAGGTCTTAGATTACAGAAAAGTTACATCAAAAGTATAAGGGATTCCCATACCCCATCCCCTCCTCCTCCCACATCTTCCCCTATTAATAACAACTTACAATTGTGTGGTACATTTGTTACAATGGATGAATAAATGTTGAAGCATTGCTACTAATCAAGGCCTACAGTTTACATTGTGATTTACATTCAATTCCAATGCCCTAAAGTGCCCTATGTTCCACCTGTTATTCCCTCCCCCTCCCCTCAGAACTTCTAGCAACCACTATCTTTATATCAATGTTACATGTTCTTCCATTACTACAATATTAATAAGTTTACTTTGTTCATGGTTTCATTCCACCCCTTACCTTTGTTCATTCCTCAACCTTGAGGATTTGGGGATGGTGATGCCTGCTCTGTCTCAGATTGATTTATGGGGCAGATGGAAGGAGCTGTTTTGCTTGCAGTTGCAGATACTCTCTTGTTTCTGGGGATGGGGGTTGTCCATTATCATCATTTTGTTAATTGTCCTGAGCAAATCTAATGAACGGGAGAGTAGGTGTTGGCCACAACTGCTGAGATACAGGGCTCAACTGGCATATGAACAGACTGAAGATTTAAGTCTCTGAGACATATATTTAACAGGTATGGTGCTAATTATAGGCTCAAAAGGGGGGTGGGTAGAAGAATCACGTGTAGGGAAATTACAAATGAGTCTATCTCTGTTACATTGGGAGAATGTGTTGCCACATATTCCAAGGTAAGGCCCACGGACAGGGTACTGATTTGAAGGGATTGTTGTCTTGCCTATAGTGTCCGGATAGCTCTAGAGCCCTCAGCAGCACCCCTTTTTGAGGCTTTGTTCACAGTAGCAGTTAGTGAAGTCTGCTTGAGCATGCATAAGTGTAACCTCCGGAATGACCTACCAGGAGACAGAAAAGGAGTGAAGAATCTCCTGATATTTAATCTACTTCCCTTGACTGCATCTTATTCTCTTAGAGCTAAGGTAGGAGCTAGTGAGCCTGTCAAACATGTTGCTCACACTAACATGTTAGCTAGCCCTGAGCATGTAGATAATGAAATTACAGGCTTTAGAATGTTCTTTGAAATAAGCATATGTAATTTAATAAAGCCGGGACCATGTGTTAGAGCACCTTTTGAAAAACTGTAAGTAAAAAGAAATGTTTTCTTTGTAGTTTATTCAATATTCTTTTTTAATAGGTTGCAAATTAAAGATAACTCTATTAGAGGCTGAAATAGGCATTTTCTTATTCTTCCAATAACTAGATACTCCATTATACTTGGGGCCAGTTCTGACTGAAAGCATCAATGATGAAAGAATAAACTGAAAGTGTGAGATTCTTCATATTTCTTTACTATTTTCCTTACTTTGACTCCTCACCATTTCAAATGTGTATGCATATATATATGAGTATTGAAAATATATGTATATGTTTATGTGCATATGGACCAATATATAAAATATTGGAAGGGTCTAAAGGAAAAATATTTTTACCCGTAGTATACATCAATCTTCTTTTTCACTGAGAACAAATAAAAATGTCTATGTATCTCCTCTAATGAGTCAAATACTGCAAAAGAGAACAAATAAAAGGAAAAAATAGCTGGTATCAAATGTGTCTACTATTAGAACAAAATCTGAAGGGGAACAGAAAAATAGGGTCTAAAAAAACAAATCCACATTAATATACAATCTTATAAAATAACAATATCAGCTTTATTGTTTCAGAAATCATAGGTGATGTCTCTTCCATTCTGAAGCCTGCCTGAAGCAGAATTATGGGGGGCACAACAAAATGTTGAATGGTACTTTATCATGAGTGACTGTTGGCCCTCCAGATGCAGACATTTTTCAATTTGCCCATGGCATGAAAAAGCCTTGAGTCAGCTATGAAACAATTTTTTTCAAAAATTTCTCATTTCCTAATTGTACCAGAATAAAATAGTCTAAATAAGGATCAAAGGATCATGGATCACCTGAAAATAGAAAATACCTAAAGTTTCTAGCTTTTTAAAATAGTATCTTAATTTGCATTTCCAAAAGCATACTCTACACAGGATTTGAATGTAAGTGATTTATTGGGGAATTGATCACAATTAGCAAGATATAGGAATAGGCAAGTGAGAAAGAAAGGAGAAAAGTCAATAAACGTTATTGGTTGCTAATGTGGGCAACTGTTCCAGTAGAGACCTCTCTGAGGTCATGTAGAATGCATATCAGAATTTCCCTACTGAGTTGCTGGGCAATTTATTTACCAGCTTTCATCCCTTATTAATTAAGGGTTACTTCTTGTTGCATTTAACTCCCCATCTCCTGGGCAGGGAAAGGCAGTAAGCATTAGTGTTTAGCATGTTTGTTTGCATGTGACCTCCCAGGTGGGTTTAGGAGATATAAGCAGTATACTGACAATTTCAGCTACAAAGAGGTTTAATCCAATTTGATTTAAAATAGATTTGTATGCAAGATGTGCATTCTTTATAATATAACACAGTATTTCAGTTCTGATGAGGAATATATGACTGCATTGCCAGGGTGGCAGGGCTTAGCATAAAATAAATATTTTTGGCATTTCTTGGAAAATAATGCATCTTTTGAGGATGAACTGGATTTGAATGAAGAATGCCACAAGAAAATAGAAAAAATGAATTTATATTTTTAAAATAGAAGTTAAAAAATGAATCCAGAATGTTGGGTGACCCTTCTCAAGGGTCTCTGCAAAAGAGGCCATGCACTAAAGAGATCAAAGGAAAAGGAAGCACACATACGTTCAATGCCATAAAAACCAAGGCACATAGATTGTGCAACTAGGTGACCCAACAGAAATTAATATTGTAAACTACTAAAAGGAAAAAAGAGGGAACAGGATTAGGATATTTTCAAAATAATTCTATTTGCCCACACTCCATATCCATCAAACGTATATCCCCCTTCCTCTCAACCCCATTCCCTGTTAACCTCTAAGGTATGTTTTGCCTCTGTGGATTTGCTATTTCTAGAGATATCTTATAAGTACCATCATACAATAGTTGTCCTTATGTATCTTCCATATTTCTATGAGCATAATGTTTTCAATGTTCTTCCAAGTTGAAGCATGTCTTAGAATATCATTCCCTCATGAAGCTGAATAATATTCCATTATGTGTATATACCACATTTTCTTTATCCATTCATTTGTTGATGAACACTTGGATTGTTTCCACCTTTTAGTTAATGTAAATAATGCTGCTATGAACACTGGTGTAAAATTATCTGTTTGAGACCCTGTTTTTACTTTCTATGGGTATAAAACTAGAAGTGGAATTGTCAGGTCAGATAGTAATTCTATGTTTAACTTTTTGAGAAACTGACATATTGCTTTCAACACTGACTGTACCACTTTACATCCCACCAACAATGCACTAGAGTTCCAATTTTTCCATATCCTCCCCAACACTCATTATTTTCCATTTTTAAAATAATAACCATCTTTCTGAGTGTGAAATGATATCTCACTGTAAATTAGATGTGCATTTTTCTGATAGCTGATGATAGAAAATATGCATCTGGCCAATAAGAATATTTAAAAATGCATATTTTCTCTGGAAAAAATATCAATTCTATTTTTAATTGGGTTGTTTTTCTGTTGTTGCATTATAAAAGTTCTTTATATATTCCAGATATTAAGCCTTTATCCAATATATGGTTTGCAACTATTTTCTCCCAGTCTGTAGGTTGTCTTTTCACTTTCTTAATAATGTATGTTGATGAACAAAAGTTTTTAATTGTGATAATGTCCTATTTATCTATTTTTTGTTTTGTTGTACATGCTTTTGCTAAAGCATAAGAAACCACCACCTAACACAAAGTTCTGAAGATGCTTCCAGAGGATTTCTTCTAGGAGTTTTATAGTTTTGGTTCTTCTATTTGGGTTCTTGCTCCATATTGAGTTAATTTTTGTATATGCAGTGAGGTAGGGTTCTAACTTCATTCTTTTGCATGTAGATATCCAGTTTTCCTAACACAATTTGTTGAAGAAACCATTCTTAGCCCATTGCATGTACTTAGCACCCATGTCAAAAATCAATTGGCCATAGATGTGTGGGTCTATTTAACATTCAATTCTGTTCCACTGGCTTATATGCCTATTGTTATGCCAGTGTGACACTGTTTTGATTACTATAGCTTTACAAAACAATTTGAAAACAAAAAGCATGAGAGCTTCAACAATGCCTCTCTTTTTTCAAATTTGTTTTGGCTATTTGGGGCCTTTGAACTTCCATATGAATTTGAGGATTGGGTTTTCCATTTCTGAAAAAAAAAAAGCTGCTATCATTTTGATAGGGATTGAATTCATTTTGTAGATCTTAACATTGAGTTTTCCAGTCCATGAACATTGCATGTCTTGCCATTAATTTAGGCCTTCTTTAATTCCTTTCAAAAATGTTTTATAGCATTCAATGTACAAGCTTTTTATGTCCTTGGTTAAATTTATTCCTAAATATTTTATTTTTAGATGCTATTGTAAATAGGTTTGCTTAATTTCCTCTTCATATTGTTCATTACTAGTGTATAGAAACAGAAATCATTTATTTCTAATACTTTTCTTGTAGATTTCTTATATATAAGATCATGTCATCTGCACATAGAGATAATTCTTCCCTTCCAGTTCGAATATCCTTTAGTTCTTTTTCTGACAAATTGCTATGGCTAGAACTTTTTTGTTTGTTTGTTACATATCCCCCCCTTTCTGCTTGTTCTTGCTGTGTTCATTTTTGCATTCTTCTGTGTCTGCTTTGTCTCCCCCTGTTGCGGCAACACGTCGAGTCAGCTCACCATGCAGGCAGCTTGCCCCGCTCATGGGCGGCTCTGCTCTGTTCGCAGGCAACTTGCCCTGCCCGTTGCGCTCTCAAGGCAGTCTGCCCGCTTGGAGAGGCCCTGGGAACCAAACCCAGGGCCTCCCTTGTGGTGAACCGGCGCCCTATCCACTGGGCTACAGCCAGCCCCTAGAACTTCTAATACATTATTGAAAAGCAGTGGTGAAAGAGGGCATCCTGGATATGTTTCTCATCTTAAGGGGGAGGCTTCAAGGCTTTAAGTCTTTCACCATCAAGTAAGAAGTTACCTGTGGATATTTCATAAATACCCGTTATCATGTTGGGAACTCCCTTCTATCTTACAGTGATGAAATGCAAAATGTAAAAAAAAAATAGTTTTTTTCTTCAAACACTTTTTTATTATTTTTTAATATTCCAATTTTTAAAAATATTATTCTATTTTTACTTTTTATTAATTCTTTCTGTAATTTACTTCTTATGTATAAAACTACCATTTCATTTTCTTATTAATTGTATGTGGCTATTTTTTTGGCTTTATTTTTGAAGAAGTTTTAGAGCATAGAAGGGTTACAACTGTAACAGGGGAGGATCATTGGTGCAGGGTGTCAGTGAGGAGGGATACATGGGAAGAAGTTCACCTGGGTATACATATAAGGCATATAAATGTGTTCAAATGTTCATGGGACATTGTCACGGTGAGTGGAGATTCACACAATAACCAAAAGAATATCAAATTCCCATCTGGGGGAGCTCTGCCACATTCTCTAATTGAATAACAAGAATGCTCCAAGTACAAGGACAATGACTTGTGAAGGAGGATGTTCCATGGAAGGACCCTTGATGTTGATGACTATGTTTAAAAGCCTTTGCTCTTGAAATTGAAACTTAGCTTAGTGATATAGGGTGCCTAGGAGTTACCTATGGGGAGCCTCCCTGTTGCTCAAATGTGGCCTCTCTCTCTAAGCCGAACTTAGCATATAAAAGCAATAACTTCCCCCTAGCATGGGACATGACTCTTGGGATGAACCTTCCTGGCACTGAGGGATTGCTAATAAGTACCAACAAGCAATGCATGTGGGGGAAAAAAAACACCTTGACCAAAAAGGGGAAAACTTAATGATAAATGAGTTTGTATGGCTAAGAGAATTCAAAGTGAGTGGGGAGGCCATC
>PVKH010014077.1:0-16615 GCA_004027955.1 Chaetophractus vellerosus
CTAGGAAAAGTAAGTGCCCTATACGGGGTGCCAGGCCAAACTGACAGTGACTGAGGAACTCCATTTACTGGTCACCTCATGCAGTCTTGGGCTATGGACCAAGATATTGTTTAGACTTTCCATTTACCTTATAACTCCACCAGCACAGGCCTTATAGAAAGGATGAATGGCCTTTTCTTCCTTTAATATATTTTAATTGCAGAAGTAGTGAACTTACAAAACAATCATGAACATGTGTAGAATTCTCTTACAACACCCCTTCACCAACACACCACATTGTTGTGGAACATGTGTTACAGATATGTTACTATTACCACTAACTGTGGTCCATAGCCCACTTTGGCATATTTTTTCCATACCCCCCTATTCTTAACACAGTACATCTTTGGCATTGATGCAAGATGTGAAAAAATTCCACTTTTTAAACAGATGGAAAACACAAGTAACAAATTTATTTGGAAAGGTAAGGGGCCCCGAATAGCCAGAAACATCTTAAAAAGGAAAAAGTGAAGTTGGAGGACTCTCACTTCTGAACTTTAAATCATATCACCTAGTTACAGTGGTAAAAAAAGCATGGCACTGCATAAAGAATATTATGATATTGCTTTTAACTATAGTCCATAGGTCACATGAATTGTATTTTCCCATGCTTCTCCACATTCCCTCTACCCTGCAATAGTGACGAACATCTGTTCCATTTCACAGGAGGACATTCTTGCCTTTGTACTATTAACCACAATTCTCATCCAGCTCTGGGTTCACTGTGTTATTCAGTCCCTAGATTATTCTCCAGCTTTCTTTTAATTGACATTTACATCCTTAAACTACCTTTTCAGCCACAATCCCATTTATAAACCAGCTGCTACTCACTATAATATGTTACTATCAACTCTATTCATGTACACATTTTTACAGTCAAGTTAATTACAACTTCTACATACATTATAAGCATCAGTACCCCTTCACATCCCTCCTCTTATTTCCTAATAATCTATACACTAGGTTTTACTGTCATGTGTTTATTCTTCGTGTTTAGTTCGTATTTGTCCTTTTGTGTCTGGCTTATTTCACTTAGCATAACGTCTTCAAGATTCATCCACGTTATCATATGTGTCCGAATTTTATTTCTTCTTACTGCAGCGTAGTATTCCATTGTATGTATATACCGTATTTTGTTTATGCATCCATTGGTTGATGGGTACTTGGGTTGTTTCCATCTTTTGACAATTGTGAATAACGTCACTATGAACATTGGTGTGCAGATGTCTGTTCGCATCACAGTTTTCAATTCTTCTGGATATATTCCTAGTAGAAGAATTGCTGGATCATATGGTATGTCTATATTTAGATTTATAAGGAAATGCCAAACTGTCTTCCACAGAGATTGCCCCATTTTACAATCCCACCAACAGTGAAGGAATGTTCCTATTTCTCCAAATCCTTTCCAGCATTTATTGTTTTCTGTTTGTTAATAATTGCCATTCTATGAGGTGTGAGATGATCTCTCATTGTCATTTTGATTTGCATTTCCCTAACAGCTAGTGATAGTGAACATTTTTTTCATGTGTTTTTTGGCCATTTGTATTTCCTCTTTTGGAGTAATGTCTATTTAAATCTTTTGCCCATTTTAAAATTGGATTGCTTGCTCTTTTATTGTTGAGCTATATGATCTCTTTATACAGAATGGAAATCAAACCATTATCAGATATGTGGTTTCCAAATATTTTCTCCCATTGAGTAGGCTGCCTTTTCATCTTCCTGACAAAGTCCTTTGAATCACAAAAGTGTTTAAGTTTGAGGAGGTCCCATTTATCCAAATTTTCTTTCATTGTTCATGCTTTTGGTGAAAGGTTTAAGAATGCACCACCAACCATCAGGTCTTGAAGATGTTTTCCTCCATTTCCTTTTAGGAGCATCATGGTTCCAGGTTTTATATTTAGGTCTTTAATCCATTTTGAGTTAATTTTTGTATAAGGTGTGAGATAAGCGTCCTTTTTCTCTTTCTTTCTTCTGGGTATGGATATCCAGTTCTCCTGGCACTACTTGTTGAATAGATTGTTCTGCCACAGCTGGGTGGGTTTGACAGGCTTGTCAAAAATCACTTGACCATAGATGTCGGGGTCTCTTTCTGAACCATCAATTTGGTTCCATTGGTCTATGTGTCTATCTTTATGCAGTACCATGCAGTTTATACCACTGTAGCTATATAATATGATTTAAAGTCCGGAAGTAAGAGTCTCCCAACTTTGCCTTTCTTTTTTAAGATATTTTTGGCTATTCAGAGCCCCTTACCCTTCCAAATAAATTTGCTAATTGTGTTTTCCATTTGTTTAAAAAATGCTGGTGGGGGAAGCAGATGTGGCTCAGGCGACTGAGCTCCCACCTACCACATGGGAGGTTGCTGGTTCAGATCCCGGTGCCTCCTAAAGAAGACAGCCAGCTTGCCTGATAGGCAGGTGTGGCAAGCTGACACAACAAGAGACACAAGAAAAAAAAACATAATGTGAGACACAACAAAGCAGGGAGAAGAGGTTCCTGGAGCCTCCATGGAAGATAGCAAGCTGACTCAATGGGCTTGCATCAAGATGATGCAACAAAAGACACAAGGAGGAAAAACCTAATGAGAGGCACAACAAAGCAGGGAGCAGAGGTGGCTCAAGCTATTAGGCACCTCTTTTCCAAATTAGAGGTCTTGGGTTCGGCTCCTGGTGCCTCCTAAAGAAACAAGGAAGACCAACAGACACAGCAAGTGAAAAACAACAAAGGGGTATGGAGAAATAAATAAAATAAATCTTAAAAAAAATGCTGGTGGAATTTTTATCAGAATTGCATTGAATATGTATATCAATTTGGGTAGAATTGACATCTTAATGATATTTATTCTTCCAATCAATGAGCACGGAATGTTCTTCCAAGTATTTAGGTCTTTTAAAATTTCTTTTAACAATGCACTGTAGTTTCTGAATACAGGTGCTTTATATCTTTGGTTAAGTTTATTACTAAATATTTGATTCTTTTAGTTTTTATGGTAGATAGAGTTTTCCCCCTGATTTCCTTCTCAGATTGTGCATTACTAGTGTATAGAAACACCACTGATCTTTGCATATTGATCTTGTATCCTGATACTTTACTGAAATTGTTTATTAGCTCTAGCAGCTTTGTTGTAGATTTTTTGGGACTTTCTAGGTATAGGATCATATCATCTGCAAATAGCAAAAGTTTTATATCTTCCTTTCTGATTTGGATGACTTTTATTTCTTTTTGTTGCCTGATTGCTCTAGTCAGAACTTCTTGCACTATATTGAACAACAGTGGTGACAGTGGGCATCCTTGTCTTTCTCCTGATCTCAATGGAAAAGCTTTCAGTCTTTCACCATTGAGTACAATATTAGTTGTGGGTTTTTCATATGTGACCTTTATCATAGTGAGAAAGTTTCCTTCAATTCCTATATTTTGTAGTCTTTTTATCAATAAAGGATGCTGTATTTTGTTAAATGTTTTTCTGTGTCAATTGATAGGGCCATGTGATTTTTTTCTTCTTTGATTTATTAATGTGGTATATTACACTGGTTGATTTTCTTGCATTGAACCACCCTTGCATGACTGGTATAAAACCGACTTGATCATGATAAATAATTCTTTTAATGTGTTGTTGGATTTGATTGGCAATGATTTTGTTGAGGATATTTGCATCTATATTCATTAGGGAAATTATTCTGTAATTTTCTTTTTTTTGTAATACCTTTATCTGGTTTTGGTATTAGGGTGATATTGGCTTCATAGAATGAGCTTGATAGCAATCCTTCTTGATTAATTTTTTGGAAGAGCTTGAGTAAGATTGGTATTAAATCTTCTTTGAATGCCTGGTAGAACTCTCCTGTGAAACCATCTGGTCCTGGGCTTTTCATTTGGGGTGTTGTTTGATGACATTTTCAATCTCTTTGTTTGTGTTTGGTTTGTTGAGGTCTTTTGTCTAAGGTCAGTGTAGGTTGTATGTTCCTAGGAATTTTTCCATTTCATCTACTTTGTCTAGTTTATTGGCATACAATTGTTCATAGTATCCTCTTATGATCTCTTTTATTTCTGTAGGGTCAGTAGAAATGTCTCCATTTTCATTTTTCTCTCTTTTTTTCTTTGTCAGTATAGCTAAAGGATTGTTGATTTTGTTAATCTTCTCAAGGAACCAATTTTGGTTTGTTAATTTTCTCTATTGTTTTATTTTTTCTCAATTTCATTTGTTTCTGCTCTGACCTTTGTTATTTCAATCCTTCTACTTGCTTTGGGAATTGTTTGTTGTTCTTTTTCTGTTTTTCCAGGTGTGTAGTTAGGTAATTGATTTTAGCTCTTTTTTCTTTTTTAATATAAACATTGAAGGCTATAAATTTCCTTCTCAGCACTGCCTTCATTGTATCCAATAGGTTCTGATATGTTATATTCTTATTTTCATTTGTCTTGAGATATTTATTAATTTCTCTTGCAATTTCATCTTTGACCCACTGATTATTTAAGAGTATGTTGTTTAATCTCCAGATATTCATTAATTTTCTCTTTTTCTGCCTCTTGTTGATTTCTGACTTTATTCCATTATAATCAGAAAAAGTACTTTGTTCAATTACAATCTTGTTGAATTTATTGAGATCTGTTTTGTCACCTAACATATGGTCTATCCTGTAGAAAGATCCATGAGTTCTTGAGAAGAATGTATATACTGCTGTTTGGGTTGCAATGTTTTGTATATGTCTATTAAGTTTAGTCCATTGATCATATTATTTATAGTCTCTGTTTCTTTATTGATCCTCTGCCCAGATGTTCTATCCAATGCTGAGAGTGGTGTATTGAAGTCTCCAACTGTTATTTTAGAGATATATATTTCTCTCTTCAGTTTTGCCAGTGTTTATCTCATGTATTTTGGGGCATCCTGGTTATATGTATATACATTTATGATTGCTATTTCTTCCTGTTGAATTGCTCCTTTTAGTTATACATAATGCCATTCCTTGTCTATTTCATTTGATATAAGTATAGCTATACCAGCTTTGTTTTGGTTATTGCATGCATGGAATTTATTTTTCCAGGCTTTCACTTCTAATCTATTGGTATCCTTGATCTAAGGTGAGTCTCTTGCAGACAGCATATAGGTGGATCATACTTTCTTCTTTTTTTTTTTTAAAGATTTATTTATTTTATTACATATCTCCCCTCCCCCCTGCTGCGGCGATGCGCCGAGACTGGTCACTGCGCAGGCGTGGCTTTTCCCCGCTTGTGGGCGGCTTCTGCTGCCATTCATGGCCAGCTTTCAGTTCACGGGTGGCTGGCTGCGCTCCATTTGTGGGTGACCTGCCCTGCCCCTGGCAGCTTTTGCCTGTCCGTGGCAGCTTTTTGCCCTGCCCACGGCGGCTCTGGCCCGCCCATGGCGGCTTGCCATTCTCAAGGCGGTCTGCCCATTAGGAGAGGTCCCTGGGAACCGAACCCGGGGCCTCCCATGTGGTATGCCGACGCCCTATCCACTGGGCTATCCAGCTGGCCCCTGGATCATACTTTCTTATCCATTCTGTTAGTCTGTGTCTTTTGATTGAGGAGTTTAATTCATTAACATTCAATGTTATTACTGTAAAGGCAGTTCTTATTTCACCCATTTTGACCTTTGGGTTTTATTTGTCATATTTTATTTTTACCACTCTTTTGAGACTTATGGTTACTTTTAATGATATAATCTTCATTTCTAGACTCTCTTCCAAGCCTCTCTCTCCTGTCTTTTCTTTTCTGACTGTAGCACACCCTTTAGTATGTCATGCAAAACTGGTCTCTTTGTTATAAACTCTCTCAGTTTCTATTTATCTGTGAATATTTTAAACTCGCCCTCATTTTTTAAAGACAGTCTTACTGGATATAAGCTTCTTGGCTGGAAGTTTATTTCTTGCAGTATCTTAAATATATCATACCACTGTCTTCTTGCCTCCATGGTTTCTCATGAGAAATAGGCACTTAATCTTATTGGGTATCCCTTATATGTTATGCATTGCTTTTCTCTTGCTGCTCTCCAAATTGAATGCCTGGTAGAACTCTCCTGTGAAACCATCTGGTCCTGGGCTATACCAGCTTTGTTTTGGTTATTGCATGCATGGAATTTATTTTTCCAGGCTTTCACTTCTAATCTATTGGTATCCTTGATCTAAGGTGAGTCTCTTGCAGACTTTGGCATTTGACATTCTGATTATTATGTGTCTCAGAGTTGGTCTATTCAGATTTACTCACATGGGCATATGTTGTGCTTCTTGGACATGGATATCTGTGTCCTTCAATAGGGTTGGGAAATTTTCTACCATTATTTCTTCAAATGTTCCTTCTGCTCCTTTTCCCTTCTCTTCTCCTTCTGGGACACCCATGACACATATGTTTGCATGTCTCTTGCTATCATTTATTTCCCCAAGATCCTGTTCAATTTTTTCCAGTCTTTTCTTCACCCATTCTTTCGTATGTTCACTTTCAGAAGCCATGTTTTTATGCTCACCGATCCTTTCTTCTGCCTCCTGAGATCTGCTTTTATATGCTTCCAGAGTATTTTTAATTTCATTTATTGTGACTTTCATTCTCATAAGATCTGCTGTTTTTCTATGTATGCTTTCAAATTCTTCTTTGTGCTCACCCATTGTCTTCTTAATAGCCTTAATCTCTTTAGGTATCTCACTGAATTTATTAAGGAGATTTGTCTGAATATCTATGATTAGTTGTCTCAACTCCTTTATGCCATCTGGAGGGTTATCTTGTTCCCTTGACTGGGCCATATCTTCCTGTTTCTTGGTATGGATTGTAATTTTTTGTTGGTGTCTTTGCATCTGGCTTACAAGATGTATTTATTCTGGGCACAGTTTCTCTCTTTAGTTTAGGGCTTTCTTATTCCTTGTCCCTTGTTGGTTGTGCAATAGGAGCTGAGGATGTAATTGGTACTGTAAGCTGTGGAGGCAGAAGTTGCTCATGTTGCTCTAGGAACCAGTGAAGCTTTTCCCACCTTTCTCTCCTTCTAGTGTAGGGACTAAGCCAAAGCTCTGTATAGTGATCCAAGCTGTGCAGGCCAAGACCATCTGTAGATGCCTGGAGAGACTGATGAAAGTTCATGGCCCTTTCTCTCCTGCCTGGAGAGGGTATGGAGCTGCACATGTGGGAAACAATCTATGCCATGCAGGTCCAAAATGACTGCAGTTGCCCAGGAGACTGACATAGCACTGGCCCGCCATCCTTCCTTCCCAGGAATGGGGATGGATCCCCTGGAGTGCCCAACAATCTAATCCATGTGGGCCAAATGCCCCTACAGTTGCCCTGAGAAGCTGAGGGAGTAATGCTCCTTCTGTCCTTTATGGGGTGGGGCTGGAACCACAGGTGCCTAACAGTTCAGTCTGAGTAGGCCGAAAGTGCCTGCCATTGCTCAGAGAGTCTGAGGAATCACTAGCCCCTCCTATCCAAATGGGAGGGTGGGGATGGATCCAAAGGCACTCAACAGTCTAGTCCGTGCAGGCTGAAAGTACCTGCCATTGTTCTTAGAGGTTGAGAAAACAACAGGCCCCTCCTATCCAATTAGGGGTGGGTGGACCCATAGGTGCCCAAAGTGCCTGCCATTGCCTGGAAATGCTAGGAAACTGCCCCCCTCCTATCCTACTTGGGGGCAGGGATGGAGCTACAGGTGTCCAACTATTCAGTCTGTGTGGGCCAAAAGCACCTGTAGTTACCCAGTGAGGCTGGGGAAACATCGCCCCCCTCTTATCCTATCAGGAGTAGCTATGGATCCACAGGCACCCAACAGTCACATTTGTGCAGGCCAAATGCAACTGCAGTTACCCTGACAGGCTGAGGAAACACCTGCCCTCTCCTATCCTATGGGAGTGGATTGGTGGAGATGGAACTGAAGGTGCTCAACAAACTAGTTTGTGTGGGCTGAGAGCACCTGCAATTGATCGGAGAGGCCGAGGAAACACAACTCCTCTCCTATCCTACTGAGGTGTGGGGATGGAGCCCCAGGTATCTGACTATTCAGTCTGTGCCAGCTGAAAGTGCCTACAGTTATCTATAGTGGCTGCTGCAGGACCCCAGCTTCTTCTCTGTCAGAGGTGGGGCTGGAGTTTAGGTTAGGGCTGCAATCTGATCTGTGTGGAAAAGAGCCGGTCCCTACTGTCACTGTGATTTTCATGCAGGGGCCAGAGTTAAAATGGCAGCTACCTGCATCTTTCCAACTTGGACAGGTTCAGACTGGTCTTAGTATTATGGTTAAGCCAGTTGAATTTACTTATCAGTAACTGAAGTCAGTGGCCAACCGTTTCTTCTTCCCCTGTTTTTGGGAATTGGAGCTTCCGATTCCAGCCACAGACTAGCTCCCGAGGTGGCTTGCACCTCCATTGGAGGAAGGGCACCCGTCTTTGTGGCACTGACTGTTCTACTCACACAACTTCTCTGCAGATGGGCAGTCTCCTCCTTCCATTCTTTCAAGGATGTTGCAGGATGCTCTTCTGGTCACCTGGGCCCCCAAACAGGTGCTTTAGATAGCTCTGGGTCTACAGGGTGTATTGCCCCGAGCTGACTCCTGGAGCTCCTTACTCAGCCCAAGGATGAATGGCCTTTCATAAAGGAACAAATAAAGGGCGATAAGGGGTCTTTACAACAATGGACTAAAAGGCTGAATCCAGCCCTGACCTGTTTAATTTCAGCACCATGGGCTGCAGACCCAGCTCCAGTTGAATTGCTAATGGCAAGACAAATGCTGGATTTAAGAATGCCCTCCAAGGCAAAAGGGAAAATAATAATCTGTTGTTGCCTATGCCTCAAACTATACAAACTAGGGAAAATGAGGTCCTTTGTGCATGGCACTGGCTTATGGAGCCTTGCTGGTTAGGAATTTTTTTTTTTCTGGTTAGGAAACTTAAGCCCATGGAGTCACCCAAACATTGTTATAAGACCATACTTTATTTAAAAAAATGCCAGTAAAAATCTTTATTAATAATCTGGGGTCTTATATTCCTGCTGGGGCCCTATATGTGTCTATGTGGACTCTCCTTATGCCTAAACTAGTTTTTTGGCATCACCATAGAAAACTCAGAAAATTTAGAAGGGGAAAATGCGTGGGGGAAGCCTCCTTATAAGACTCCCCTACCTGGTGCTTTGTTGTCTACTATTGGAAATGTTGTTTATATACAGTTAGACCAGCAATATTTGCCCCTTATTATTCCCCATAAAAATCTTTCTTTTTGCCTGTAGCATCCTAAGTCAATACTTTTCTACAATGGTCTTCAGCAGTAACCCATGCCCCCAATAGAACCCAAATTTGGGTTTGCACAGACTTACCATCCTTGGGTGCTACTGGCCTTCCTTGGACCATAAGTCCTGCAAATTGGACAGTCTGGGACACCTTACTGGCATGGCAGAATACGATCCACCCGCAAGTTTGGAATAAGAACTTCTCATTTAAGACTGAAATCCAGCTGCTGTCTTTTAATAATGAGACTTGTAATTATATTTTTTTCTCTTGTAAGAGAACGGGTGAATAAGCCCAGGTCTTTATTAGGATATGCTGTATATGATGGTTTAGAATGGTTGATGGCTGAGGCTGTGACCCTAGATTGCATCACCCTTGTCTGTGTGGAATGCCAAGAGGGAATCTGTGAAGTGGGCTGGTTACCCCCTGACTTGTGTAATTTTACTATCAAATTAGAAAATTCTAGTCTTTTCTAATGGCAGATCTCTTACCACTCATTTTCTGGGGCCTACCTGTTCCTTAAAGGATGGCTATGGACTTGTGGGCAAAGCAGGTGGCCATATTTATCCTACATAACTGGACCAGACGATGCAGTGGGGACAGTCATTCATTACCCCATACTCTTAGTAATGGGGGAATGGTCAAGACTGGATATAGAATGAAGTGTACCCACTGGTGGTTCTTTCCATTGGCTGTTTTTGTGCGAGGTGGAACTGCAGTTGTCATCGAATAACACATAATTGCTTTAGCCAATCACACAGCGCAAGCCCTTAATGACTCCAAAGTAGGAATTTCCTTACTAAATGAAGAAACCATCCAATTATGAAAGGTAGTTTTACAAAATGGGATGGCTTTAGATATTGTTACTGTGGCACAAGTTGGGACCTGTGCCCTCATTAACGTTCAATGTTGTCTGTATATTCCTGATCACTCCCATAATATTTTACAAGCTCTAAATCATATGCAAGAGCACATACAGCACTTTGATAAATTAGTTATTGTCCCCCTATCTAAATGATTTAATTCCCTTTCTTGATCCTGGTGACATATTTTTGTAGGGCTTTTGGTTGAGGGCTCCTATTATTCTGTTGTTTTTTTATACTGTTGCTGTGGAATGTGGATGCAATCTTGTCCATGGTCAACGTAGGCTGCTGTTTGGGGGTGTGGTACCCACAACTTGTAGCCATCTATGTGACCTGGACATAAGTTAAAGGTTAACAACCCTCCCTGGAGGGGAAAGAATGTCTGAAACCCTTATATCACCCCTCATTTTCCCACCTCTTAGTGGAGTACTACCTCCATTTTCTGGTTCATAGCTACTGGAAGCTCTCTACTGTCCGTAAGTCCAAATAAAGCTTATATCTGACTCAGTGCCTGGTGCATGCTTTGGTCTTGCAGCTACCCCAATTCATGACCTTCAGGAGTTGTGTTAGAACACACACTTTTACCTTATTATTCTTTAGAATCATTGTGGAAATAAAGTATGTATCATAATCAGTTCTGAATCATATTATTTAAGAGAAAATGATAAATAATTGTCTTCATATATACACTGGACGAAACTGAGGGAAAGAGGAAATAATGTCTTAATTCTACAGGAGGTATTTTTGTTTTGCATACCTAAGACATTTACAATTTAGGTAATGGTGATAGGGCAAGTATCAGGGAGATGTATCAGCAAAAGGCTAATGCAATGTACTTTCTCTTTTTCTGAAGATTTCTCTGAATAGATCAGGAGCTGGCCTCTACAGGATATTTGGGTGTAGGTGAGCTGGTTTGAAGCAAATCTGTTTTACAATAACACAGTTACTTACCTCCATCTGGCTGGAGCTGCTAATACTAACACTGGCCTCCTCCTAAAGCACCTAAAACCTTGGGCCTGGCTGTATCCTTGGTGGTTCTGATTGTAGAAGTAGCTGATTCTGGGCATGGGGTATATAGTTTGGGGCAGTATTTTTTCATCTTTATCATCTCTGTTCTAACTACCCTCTCAGAGTGCTGCTTTGTTTTAATTATATGCAAAGGCTGAACAAGGTGAACTCCAGTCTATCCGTTTTTTAGTTCCATAATTTTATAGGCATTAGAAAAGCATTTTTCAAACAATTTCCTCATTTATTCATTACTTTTCATTCTGTTTTGCAGGAACCATCTAATTAATTGATTAATCACCTAATTACTACTGCCATGATCATGAAGAAGTTACTTAAAAATTCTAAGCTTGCTTTTCTATTTAAAAGTGGGCATAATAACACTATTTATAGCTTTTTTTCTTAGGATTAAATGAGATTGTGCATAGTGCCTAGAACGTATATTTTATGAAAGAATCAGTTCAGCTCAATTTGCTACTAGCATTGTGATGTGATAAATTCAGTGGTAATTCTGTATTTCAGAGTTTTGAGAATAGGTCTTTAAATTTGATGTGATTTTGGTTTAGTTTGCTGGGCTGCTGAAAGCAGATACCATAATGTGGTTTGGCTTTAAGAATAAGAATTTATTAGCATACAAAGTTACAGTTTTGAGGCCATGAGAATGTCTGAATCCAGGCATCATTAAGTCGATGCTTTCTTCCCAAAGACTGGCTACTGGTGATCCTTGGGTCCCTTCCCACACAGCAAAGCACATGGAGGCGTCTGCTGGTCTCTCCCTTCTCTTCTAAGTTTCCTTGCCTTCAGCTTCTTGCTTTTGTAGCTTTCTTCTTCTTTGTCTGCATTTCATTCTGTTATAAAGGAGTCCAGTAAGAGGAATAAGCCCCACCCTAGGCCATGCCTTGAAGTAACATAATCAAAACGTCCCACTTACAATAAGTTTACACATGCAGGAATGGATTAACTTTAAGAACATGATTTTCTGGGGATACATACAGTTTTAAACCAGCACACGATATTTAAATAATTTTATATTAACATTATAATGTCAACCACTTGTTGAGTGCTTAGAATATGAAGCACTGGCACTTAGCACTAATGTATTTAATTCTAGCTACAGCATCAGAAGGTAGATTCCATTATCTCTATTTCACTCATGAAGAAGTTGAAGCTTGGCTGGAAGTAACTTGCCTCACTATCCTATACTGCCTCCCTCTAACCATCTTCTCAATGCTGGTGTCATATTTTGAAAATGTAACACACAAACTTGAGCAGTTGATCTTCCATTATTACTCTGAAGTTGATTGCAAGGTGGCAAATTTTGCACTTGGGGTGGAAAAAAATTATGGACTGTGAATTTTAGGTACCATAGATCAGGGATATCTTCCATTCTAGTGCGTTGGTGAAGAGCATGGGCTCTGAAACCATATTTCCTGGGTTTGTATTCCACCTCTGACATTTGGAAGCTCAACAGTGACCTCTGGCAAACTTAGCTTTCTGAGCCTCAGTTTCCTCATCCATAAAATAAGGTAAAAATATAATTCATCTCACTGAACAATTGTGAAGATTAAAGGAGCTAGTTCATGTTGACTCTTTAAAATTGTGACTGACACTTGCTAAGAGCCATTAGATAGTATTTTTATGTCCTTCATGTTGTATATTTCTTCTGGCTGTCACCATGTGTGCAAAGCTGCAATCTTGCTAAAAAGTGCATAAATTTACCTAATAATATCATGATATCTGTCCCCAGGATTATAATCTGTTTTTGAAGTATTGATATGTTATAATACTATAATAAAGGGAAAACGTGGTTTTTGCTCTTAAATTTGTCCATCAGAAACAAGTATTGCTTAAGAATTAATGGGATTAATATTTTTTAAATGTTTAATTCTGACTTCATATTTAAGGAATTTAAACCTGTTCATAAAAGCAGTATTAATAAAGCAAAAATTGAGTACTCCAATTGGCATTTTCCTTAGCCCTAATTTCAGTTTAGAAGTAAAGATGAATTTAAAATATGTGGTTGTATAGAATATTGTTTTCTATTCTTTTTATGCCTGCACTGTGAATGAAGTTTATGGGTAGACATCTTAGCCTTGTAGCCCAGCTCAAGGAAGAGTTAATAATAAAGCCATGTTATATAAAGTACATTGAACTCCTCAAGAGAGAATTGTTATGTTAATAACTGTGTCCCAGTGATGTTCTCAGGCTTAATGATATAAAGTTTGTAAATTGCCTTGGTACTCCCAGTAACATCCTGATGAAGTATCATTTCCTTTTATTACAAGGAGCTCTACGTTACACAGAATACAAGTTAAGGGGGAAATAATATCCCAGTTTTTAATTTTACAATCAGAAGTGCATAAAATAAAGAGAAAACATTTTGTACCAATTATGAGTGGTAGAGGTGATCATTTTTGTATTTTCTTTTTCTGTTACTTTTGGAAGAGGAGAAAAAATTTAATACACAGTTTAATCGAGTGCCCATAATTTAAGTATAAAATGACAGAAATAGCTATTATAATACAAAGAGATCTTTAAGGACAGCAGTATACAAATATTTTAAAATTAAATCCCAGTTTTAAAAGAGTCAAACTCTTTTTTATGTGTTTGGTATTAAGTTTGGCATTTTTGAGACATGTCTTAAATCAATATCTGTAATACTTAAACATCAGTAGGGAGAATAGTATTGTAAACACATATTCTTGCTGTGGGGTACATTTTAAATGTCTAAACACTAATCAATATAGAGAAATTAAGTATTGACTAAAATAGCTTTATAATAAGTAATTATTGGTTTGCTCTTTTAGAAATTAGACATTTTCACTTTGGGAATAAAGAGTAAATTTACTGTCATGAAATTAAAGTGTTTTTGACCTTTTTGTACAACTTTTCTTTCTCTATGAAATGATTAGGTTTAAATATGATTGCACAGCTGTATTATGTTGCAAGCATCAATTTTTAATTATTATAAGGTCAATGTTAGAACAAATGTGATTAGTATAATACCTCAGTGCACTTTCCACTCAAAAACCACCCTGTGTTTTCCAAAGCCAACCTGTACTTCTCTCTGCTGAGATGGCTAATTATACCAAATCCTTTAGTTTTCTCAGTTTCCATCCTATGTATATTATTTTGTTGATTCTTCCATTTTTAAAAATATATAAATTGCTTGATTTATTTCTTCCCTTTCTAGAGGAGTACTTATTTTCTATGTATGTCTGTATATGTACCTTTATGTGTATAAACATAGAGAGCAATAACTTCACAACGTTTCTGCCTTTGTGTAATAGGAACATTTCTGCCCATCTAAAAAGAAAAGGAGTTTCTTTTCCAGGCACATATTTATAGAAGTCTATGTTTGCAGAGATTTTCCCCTGGTCCATATTTGTCCCTTCTGCTAAATGACTTTGAATTTAGTTAAGTTAAAAGAGACTGCATATTAAAACTGCAGAAACATACACTATCTACATGCTACTCATTAAAATTCCCAAGATTTTTAGCATTAACAGCAATACAAGTTTTAATACAAAAGTAGTTTTCTAATTCTTAATTCTTAACTAGTTGTTCAGATTTCATTTTCTGTTTCTTAAATATCAATAATGCTAAGCAAAAAAAAATGTTATACTTATTTACTAAGTAAAAAAGCATAAAATTTTCCTACAAACTAGAGAACACCAGGTATTTCATCTTTGTGGCTCAGGGAATGACTGGTCATGTGCTGGTGTGGTATCCACTGGGCATCTGAAGATGCAGTAGCATAAAACAGACCATTGCTTGGCCATGTCATGTGCATAGGGGGCTGGTTGGGAAATGCAGTAGCCAGCAAGTGGGCTATATATAAGGAAAGTTTTGCCTTTGGTTCATTCATACTTCTTCAATCACTCAAGTAGTGGTGTAATGAACACTTAAAAAGAACT
The DNA here is from genome assembly GCA_004027955.1 of Chaetophractus vellerosus. NCBI lineage: Eukaryota > Metazoa > Chordata > Mammalia > Cingulata > Chlamyphoridae > Chaetophractus > Chaetophractus vellerosus. Next base: position 15,027 of record PVKH010014077.1, read on the forward strand.
TAGTACTATGTGAGATGGTGTGGCTTCCCCTACATCCCAATTCCCTCCTTATTATCTCTGTATGTTATTTCTAAGAGTCATATTTTCTGAGGATAGTTGCTTTTAAAAAATATATAGCATGCTTTCTTTGAAAAATATCAAAGTCTAAAAATTAGGGTCTAATGATGGAATTCCAGGCACTGCAAAAAGGAGTTGAAAGGTATTTTGGAATTGGAGAGCTCTCCCCAAACTTCTTAAATTATAATACTCACAAGGGTAATTATACCACCCACAAAGGGTTTCAAAGTTATTGTAGTGTTTTATTTTTTAAAGCTAGTAGTCATCTGATCTCTTTTATTCATTTTGACTTAATGGATGTTTTATAAATTTTTTATATGTAAAAATATTTAATTAAAAATTGTAAAAACCTCCAAAAGTTAAAATTTGCTTTGGCCCTAACAATTATGTGCCTATGGTAGGTTGGATTATGTGTCCCAATATGGAGATGTTCTTAATCTTATCCACATACCAGTGGATGTGAACCCACAGGATCTCTTGAAAACACTATTTTTAGTTATGGTGTGGCCTACCTGAATGAGATTGGGATTACTAAAGCCTATAAAGAGCAAAAGATAGAAGTCCAGAGTTCAGAGAAAGCCACAGTGAGAAGCTAGAATCTGGAAGTCAATGAACCTGCAAGAGAAGTTGAGGACAGCTCCATGTGGTGGGAAGCAGGAATACAAGCCATAGAGCCCCAAGGATAGCTAGCAGCTAGTTCCAGAATGTTCAGACTTTGGGGAGAAAGCATTACCTTGATGTTATCTCTATTTGGGACTTCTCCTACCCTCAAAACAATGAGCCATTGTTTAAGCCAGCCCATTATATGGTATTTGTCATAGCAGCCTGGCAAACTAAGACAATGCCCTTCAAAAGGATATGGGAAACCATTCATTTATTCATTTAACAAATATGTGTTGATTGCCTACTGTGTGTTAGTCATATAAGGTTAGAAAAAACCCAAATACCTGCTTCTAAGGGCATACAGTTTTGTGGGATGAAAGAATAATAAGCCTCTGGTAAATACATAAGTAGTTGGTTAACAATATATATATATTATAAAATTTCAAGTTGAGATTAGTATTTAGAAGGAATAAAAAACAAGATAAGGGCATAATAGATGATGGTGGTAGATATTATTTTAGGTAGGGTGGTCATGCAAAGCCTCCAGGAGCTATTCACACATGGATAGAGACCTAGATGAAGTGTAGAACAAGATGCTAATATTGTGGGAAAGAGGACTCTAGGCAGAATGAAGAGCCCACTAATTCATCTTCCAAGGCCTAGCCCAAGACCATACCCTCACCTGGGGTACAAAAGGAGAGGCTTCCACTCCTCATAAACTCCAAATACCTTCCATTTTTCCAGTTCCAGGGAAGTTCTTCTCTCTCTTCCAATATGGTCACTTCCCATTCATCAATATTAAGACACTTCTCAGCATTCTATGCCTGCTAACGTTTAGGCTTTCCCAAATCAAACTCTGTTAATTTTCCCCTTCAGCAAGAGAGTCCCCAGGCCTCCAGGATTCCAAGGTTTATTTGCTCTTTTGTCGG
>PVKH010014078.1:0-16615 GCA_004027955.1 Chaetophractus vellerosus
AAGGGGGGGATAAATAAATAAAATAAGTCTTCAAAAAAAAATGTTACAAACTTTAAAAAAAAAAGATGGCACAACAAGAGACACAGGAGGAAAAGCATAATGAGAGACACAGCAAAGCAGGGAACAGAGGTGGCTCAAGCAATTAGGTGCCTCCCTCCCACGTCAGAGGCCCTGGGGTTCAGTTCCCAGTGCCTCCTAAAGAAACAAAGAAGAGGAACAGACACAGCAAGTACAAACAATGAGGGAGTGGAGAGAAATAAATAAATTAAATTAATCTTTAAAAAAAAAGTTACAGTAACTCTGGGCCACCACTCTTACTTGCTTCCCAAATCCCAGGGGTAATAGGCTTACATTCTTATCTTAACCCTTTACAAAGAATTCCTCCCTTAAGCTATCTTAGTCATTGCTGCCAGGAAGAAAGGAAGAGCCTGAGGAAAGATGAGAAGAACTTTCCAGATTGAGAAGGAGATGAAATTTCAGTCAAAGTATGAAAGAAAGTGATGCAGTGATTCATTCCCATTGGTGGTTTCCAGTGGGAATGGTGTCCTAGGTTGGCACCAGAAAGGTAAGCCGGAACCAAATAGGGAAGGGCTTGTATGCCATGCCGAGTACTTACTGAAAGATTTTTAAGCAAGAGAGAGCCTAAAGAGTGGAGAGATGTTAGGTATGGAAGACCCTGGAAGCAAGGAGCCCAATTAGGAAGTGTTAGATTTTAGTTAACCCCTAGGGCTTTCCCCCACTGGAATGTAAGACTCCTGATAACCCCTAGGGCCCTTCCCTCAGGAATGTAAGACTCCTGATAACTCTGCTACCTTCCACCTCGCCCTGAGGCCGCTAGAGACTTCTTCCCTAGGCACCGGGTGTGCCCCCCACTCGGGGCTTCTCTTATCAGATGTGACCTCATGGGCACTTCCCCATACCCCTGATGATGCTTATAAATCCTGTAACTGCCTTGGGTCGGGGTCCAGGGCATTGCCCACAATTGGGAGGCCTGGATCCTAACTCGAGTTAGTAATAAAACTCCCTTTTGCTTTTGCATTGTCGATGTGGTCTCATCTGTGCATCTGGGGATCTGAAATCGTGCACAACAGAAGTCATTGGGATCTTTCCAGTGAGCTAGAACATGAATTAAGACAACTCACAATGGAAAGGAGAGAACAGATTTGCAATTCATTTTTAGATTGAATTACTAGGACACGTGACCAACTGGACATTGAGGAGGGTGAGGGAGCCAGAGAAGTTGAAGATAACTTCCAGGTTATTAGAAAAAGATTCAGTTTTTAAAACAATTTTTTGAAAACCTGAAGGGTTCTACTTGTGATATATTTTTAAATTTAAGATAATATGACATAAATGCTGCCATCTGTTTGTTAAGTCACCTTGTCCTTGCATTTGGCAGAAAATCAATAGCCACCTTCAAGAGGGCTTGCACAGCAAGTCTGAGGAGCACCAAACAAACCTGAGCATGTGTATTCTTCTCAGGTGCACCCCTTCTGCGATTGTGCACCTATGCAACCATCAGAGCCTCTTGTGGAGGTGGAATATTCTATGCAAAGTCATCCCGGATTGCAGAGGATATCACAATAACTTTGGAGTCCAATCTTTTCACATTGACATCAATATCTTTTGACAGTTTGAACACTGAAATGACCCCTCAGTCTAAATATGCTGGAATGATCTCCACGCCAGGGGCAATGAGAGCCTGCCGCACTCTGACATTCATCCAAATGGAGGTAACCCTGGCTCTATTGTTTTTTTCTCTCAAGGGCACTGCTGCCCACCCATCCCTCAAATTTCCACAAACTTCCAAAGCGCAAAGTGTAAACAAAGCCTTTTATTTTATCTTCAAACTACTTCCACATGTTAAAATTCTTAGAGAAATGCTTGTAAAATATACGCTTATAAATGGGTATTGATCTGAGCAAAGGTGAAATCCCAGAAATCATTTTAAAAAAATAAAAGTTCTGCTTTCTGGAATATTAATAATGACATATTATAATGGTGGTATACATGCTCTCCAGTTCTTTTGAAGATGGAAATCAGACCTCAAATAAACAGAGGTTGGAAGGACCTTGTCTTTTCTTCCATTTATTAAATCAGAGAGAAAGAATTAGTTAGGTCCTCACAAGGAAATCCTTTTCTTTCAGCAAAGCCAAACCAAGCCCAAGGAAGCAATGACTTTTCTGGAGATACTCAGACAAAATGCAAACAGTAAAATGTGCATGGAAAAATAAATGAATAACATGTGCAAAGGAAATTGATGGCATTTTTCATAATGGCTAAAACCACACATGCTAATTTTCAACACTAGAGAATTGGTGAGGGGCAACTTCTTGGGCATCAAGGTGAAGTTCTTTGTCAAGCCACCATGGGGGTGCAGAGCCACCGTGGGCAGGGCAAAAAGCCGCCACGGGCAGAGCAAAGCCACCACGGGCAGGGCAAAGCCACCACGGGCAGGGCAAGCCGCCTGCGAACGGAGCAGAGCCGCCCGGGAACAGAAGCAAAAGCCACCCGGGAACGGAAGCAAAAGCAGCCCGCAAACGGAAGCAAAAAGCCACCCACGATCATAGCAGAGCCGCCTGCACAGTGAGCTGACTCGGCACATCGCCGCAATGCAGGGAGACAGCAGACACAGAAGAACACAAAAATGAACACAGCAAGAGCAAGCAGAAAGGGGGGATATGTAACAAAAAAAAAAAAAAAAGGTGAAGTTCTTTCATTCAGCCTCATGTAACCAAACATTGATCAGTACAATACTGGGTAACCAGCACAGTCCTCTTCCTTCTCAAGGTAAATTTCTCTCTGGAGTTCTTGGTGATCTTTCTCAGCTGTAGCCCTTGATCATTGCAAAGGTTTTTTTATCTTTGAATTTTGAAAAGAAAGAATGATGGCTCTTACAGAAGGCACTGGGTCTTCTTATGCAAATTATCACCACCACCACCACCCCCCAGTTCTGCATACCAAAAGAAAGGGCAGACTTGAAAAGTGACACAGCCCTTTGAAAGTGGCTCAGTTTGAAAACATGTGTTTATGTCTTCTGTTCTCTTTCAAAACACTGCTGAAATGATGAAATTTTAAATCTACCTACAAAAACAAGGAGACAACAGCAATCAAGTTTGGATGCCAGAAAGATGGCAAAACTGAAACTGCCTGAGGAAGAAAACAGCAGGTTATATCTGCAGGTCAGGAATAGGAAGGGCACCTGCCTTCTCAACAGCAACCCTGGATGCTAGGAGACATTGAAGCAATGCCTTCAAAACCCTAGGGGGGAATGATATCCAAAGAGGAATTCTATATTGAGCCACACTTTTATTAGAATATCAGAGACAATAAATATATTGTTGGACACAGGAAATTTCAAAAAATATTTCCTCCACAGCTTCACTGAAGTAGCTACCACAGGAGCAGATGTGGCTCAAGCAGTTGGGCTCCCACCTCCCACATGAGAGGTCCCAGGTTTGGTTCCTGGTGACTCCTAAAGAAGATGGGCAAGACAGCGAGCTGATGCAATGAGCTGGCGCAGTGAGCTGATGCAAGATGACGCTATGAGGAGACACAATGAGGAGACACAACAAGAGACACAGCAAGCAAGAAGCGGATGTGGCTCAAGCAATTGGGCGCCTCCCTCCCTCATTGGAGGTCCCGGGTTTGATTCCTGGTGCCTCCTAAAAAGAAGATGAGCAGATACATAGAGCAGACAGGTAGTGCAAACAATGAGAGTGGGGAGAAATAAAAAAATCTTTAAAAAAAATAAAAAGAAGCTACCACAGGTGGTGCTCCACAAAAAAAAAAAAAAAAAAAAAGAGGCTGTACCAAGAAAGCAAAAGACATGAAATCCAGAAACCTAAGAGTCCAATCAGGACTCACAACATAATTTGTGGGCCCCCTGCAAAATGAAAATTCAGCGTCCCTTGTTCAAAACTCAAGAATTTCAAGATGGTAAAAGCAGAGCCTTAAACCAAATGCAGAGCCCTTCTAGGTATGATTGCCCATCACAGGCCCATGAAGCCAAACCTGGGTGCAATCCAGGAAAAGAAAGAGGGTAACTCCAGGATGATAGTGAAGGAAAAATCTGGAACAATAGCTCTACAGAAAGTCTAGAGTGTTGCCAGTCCACATTGGAGCTGTAAGATGGAGTAACCCAAGAGGAAGGATGTGACAGTTTGAGATTATTTTAATGAATTCCAAAAAATGAAAGATTGTGTTTGTAAGCTGATCTATTCTTCTGGGTGTGAGACCCTTTGATTGCATTGGATTCAGCTGAAATGTCTTTGATTGAATTAGCTGTTAAGATTAGGCTTTTAGATTTGACTGCATCAGACATAACAACAGACGTGACTCAAGTTGAGTCCCTACCTCCTTGCTCAGTCTGATATAAAATGGACAGTCACTCAAGAAGAAACACAGAAAGAAATAGAGCTCTGTCACTTTTTATCCTGGGGCCCCGGGAAGAGAGGAGCCGTCTGCCTGATAGCTTGCAGCTGATCTTGGTGAGAAAACAGAACGGCTGAGACTGATGGAGAAGGCCTGGAAAGAGACAAGCCCTATGCCAGCCTGCAGCTGAAAGAAAGGGAGCCCAGAGGGGAAGGCTGAACCTGTGCAGAGATAGCCCTCCATCTTGCTTCAACACATGGCAGCTAACTTTGGTGAGATAGTACCTATTATGGTACCTTGAGTTGTACTTTCCATGGTCTCAGGACTGAAAGCTTTTTACCCCAAATAAATCCCCTTTATAAAAACCAACAGATTTCTGGAACTTTGCATCGGCACCGCTTTTGCGAACTGATACAGAGGTCCAAAGGAAAGAATGAAATGTAGAGATTCCCCAATGTGTCATTGTGTATTGAGAGGACATTTCCACTTCTTGGGGAAAGTACGTAGAAGAATTAACTATTGTACAGTTAAAACAACTTTCCAGACAAACTGATTACTGTCAAGCGTCAATATTTTATGTCAAACTTTGCTAATGCACCAAAGGCTTCTGATTAATCCAATTAAAATATTTATCTTCTGATGGAAACATTTAAAGAGGGAGAAACGTGGTTAAATAACATTATTAGATTGGGTACAATAAAGTCTGTATAAAATTTTGAAGCTCATCATAAGATTGACATAGCTGGGATGATAAATCCAACTTTCATAAGGAGCTAATATCTATCAGAAACTTGCTCAAGCAATTTATTAGGAATTCTAGATGCTTTACAGAATTTTATTCTTATTGTCTAAGTAAGTATACTTACAAACAAACAAAGAGAGAAAATAAAAAGACAATATTAACTCCAGGGAAAATGAAGTCTTACAAAAAATAAAATAACAGAATATATAGCTCAAGTCTAAATAATATAATATTGTTGAAATGATGTATTCACTGTCTACTGATCTAGGCAAAACTTATGAGGTAAAGTATTTAGAGTATAGGGAAGGGGAATGGGTGGAGGGAATCATGCAAATGAGATAAAGTCTCATATTCATAAGAAGTAAATAGATCACTGCTAAAATTGAAATATCTAGAAATAGCAATGTAGGCATGTTATTTAGAAATATGGAAATAAGTACAATGTAAAAAATGCTAATGGGTTGAAAGTCATTGACTCTGGCAAATAAAAATTGGAAGTGGATCCTGATTTTAAAACTCATTACAAAGTTACACTGGTCAAAACAGCATGATACTGGGGCCGGCTGTAGCCCAGTTGGTAGGGCGCTGGTTTACCACATAGGAGGCCCCGAGTTCGGTTCCCGGGGCCTCCTCGAGCAGGCAGACAAGTCGCCGCGGGCAGGGCAAGCCCCCGCGAGTAGACAGGCTGCCGCGCGGTGAGCTGACTCCGTGGGTCGCCTCATGGGCGGGGGGGAACAAGCAGACACGGAAGAATGCAAGAATGAACACAGCAAGAACAAGCAGCAGAAAGGGGGGGTATGTAATTTAAAAAAACAGCATGATACTAGCAGAAGAACAGATACATAGACCAATGGAATCAAACTGAGTTTAGAAATAAATCCTCACATCTATGATCAACTGATTTTTGACAAGGGTGCCAAGTCCACTTAATTGGGAAAGAATAGTCTCTTCAACAAAAGGTCCTGGAGGAACTGGATGTCCATGTGCCAAAGAAAGAAAGGGCATCCCTATCTCCCACTACATAAAAATATTACCTCAAGAGGGGAGCAGGGGGAACGATATGTCTCAAGCAGTTGATCTCCCACCTCCCACATGGGAAGTCCCAGGGTTTGGTTCCCGGTGCCTCCTGAAAAAAACAGAAAAAACAAACAACTAGCAAATCAAACAAACAAACAAAAAACAACTCAGGGAAGCCAATGTGGTTCAGTGGTTGAGTGCCAGCTTCCTACATATAAGGTCCTGGGTTCAATCCCCAGCCCCAGGTACCTCAAAAAAAGGGGGGGGGGAGCAGGTGTAGCTCATTGGTTGAGTGACTGCTTCCCATGTACAAGGTCCTAGGTTCAATCCCCAGTAACTCCTAAAAAATGTGTATTACCTCAAAATGGATCAAAGATATAAATATAAGAACTGAGATTGTGAAACTCCTAGAAAGAAAATGTAGGGAAGCATCTTCAAGACCTTGTGTTAGGCAATGGTTTCTTGGACCTGATACCAAAAGCACAAGTAACAAAAGAAAAAATAGATAAATGGGACCTCATCAAAATTAGAAACTTTGTGCACCAAAGGACTTGATTTCATCAAGAAAGTAAGAAGAAAGCCTATAGAATGGGAGAAAATATTTGGGAACCACATATATAAAAAGGATTTAATTTCCAGAATCTATTAATTACAACTCAACAACAAAAAGACAAAACAACCCAATCAAAAAATGGTCAAAAGACTTGAATAAATATTTCTCCAAAAAAGATATGCAAATGGTCAAGAAGCACATGAAAGGATGCCCAACATCATTAGTCATCAGGGAAATGCAAATCAAAACCACAATGAGGGGAGCGGGTACAGCTCAGTGGTTGAGTGCTTGTTTCCCATGTACGAGGTCCCAGGTTCAACCCCTTGTATCTCCTAAAAAAAACAAAAACAAACAAACAATGAGATACCATTTCACTCAACTAGAATGGCTACTATTTTTTAAAAACTACAAGTATGGAGGATGTGGTGAAACAGAAACACTCATTTATTGCTATTAGGAATGTAAAATGATGCAGTCACTGTGGAAGAGTTTGGTACTTCCTCAGAAAGTTAAGTAGAGAATTACATATGATCTAGGGACTCAAACAGATATTTGTATGCTAATATTCATAGCAGTAGTATTCACAATTGCCAAAAGATGGAAGCAACCCAACTGTCAATCAACAGATGAATGGACAAGCAAAATGTGGTATATGCATATGATAGAATATTATGCAGCCATGAAAAGGATAAAATGGATGAACTTGAAGACATCATGGTAAGTGAAATAAGCCAGACACAAATGGACAAATATTGTATGATCTCACTGATATGAACTAAATATGATGAGAAAACCTAGAATATAGGTTACTAGGAGACAGAATGTTCATTGAGAATGGGAGCTGATGCTTAATGTATATAGAAGTTTTAATGAGGTTTATTGTAAAGGTGTGGAAATGAATACATTTGATGGTAACACATTATAGTGAGTATAACTGATTTATAAATGGATTATGGCTGAAAGGAGAAGTCTGTGGATATAAATGTCAATTGAAAGGAAGCTAGAGAATAATCTAGGGACTGTATAACAGTGATTTCATTGGTGGATGAAGTTAGTGGTTAATAGTATAAGGATGTTCTTCTTGGGGCCGGCTGTGGCTCAATTGGTAGGGCACCGGTCTACCACATAGGAGGCCCCGGGTTTGGTTCCTGGGGCCTCCTCGAGCGGGCAGACTGCCTTGAGAAGGCAAGCCACCATGGGCAGGGCAAGCTGCCGCGGGCAGGGCAAGCCGCCCTGGGCAGGGCGAGCAGGCAGGCCGCTGCGCGGTGAGCTGACTCAGCGGGTTGCCGCACTGAGGGGAGACAAGCAGACACAGAAGAACGCAAAAATGAACACAGCAAGAACTAGCAGAAAGGCGGGGGTGGGGGGGGCGATATGTAATAAATAAAAAATAAATCTTAAAAAAAAATGCTCTTCTTTTAAAAAATGTTAAGAATATAGTGAAAACATGGGAAAATTACAACTAATTTTAACTTACAGACAACAGTTAACAATAATATTGCAATACTTTTGTAGCAATGGCAAAGAAGATATAACAATTCTAAGGGACAACAATAAGGGGTTATAAGGAAATATGAGATGTTTCCTTTTTGAGTAATGAAAGCGTTCTAAAATTGACTGGAGAGGAGCAGATATAGCTAGTGGTTGAGCGCCTGCTTCCCATGTATGAGGCCCCAGGTTCAAACCCCAGTACCTCTCAAAAATAAATAAATAAGTAAAATTGACTGAGGTGATGACAGCACAACTCTGTGATGAAAATGAGAGCCACTGAGTGCACACTTTGAATGGATTGTACAAAGCATGGGACTGTATAACACAGGGACTCCTGTGGTAGAAGATGGACTATGGTTAACAGAGGAATTATGGGAAGTTTCTCTTATGAATTATAACAAATCTATAATACTAATATAGGGTGTGAATAATTGGGTGGGTTGGGGGAAAATACACCAAACGTGAGATATGGGCTATAGTTAGCAATAATATTTTGACGATGATCTTTTACAGTTTGTAACAAATGTTTCACAACAATGCAGGGTGTTAGTGATGGGATGATATGTGGGAGCCCTGTATGATGACATGCATGTTTGTTTTGTAAGTTCACAACTTTTACTATACACTTATTGTTTATGTATGTTCATGTATGATTAATGTACTTTAATAAAACTTTTAAAAAATAAGTGTATGTCGGTGACGCAGCACAATATTGTGAATATAATTAATGCTACTGAATTGTACACCAGAGAGTGGTTAAAATGGGAGATTTCATGCTGTATATTTGTTACTACAATAAAAATTTGAAAGATAACAACAAAAAAAAACAGATGAAAATAAAAGCCAAACAACAACAACAAAAAGCTTAAGTGGTACAGAATTTCTGTTGGGAGTGATGGAAAAGTTGTAGTAACGGGTGATGATGATGACGGTTGCACAACATTGTGTAATTAACAGCACTGAATTGCATGTATTTATGGATGTGGTTTAAGCAGGAAATTTTATGTTGTATATATGTCACTAAAATAAAAGTTATAAAAATAAACTAAATTTTATAAAAATAATTGGAAGCGTAGAGGAAAGGGTCATGAGACTGATGTTTTCTGGTATCTCTCTTTGAAATCTTTGATTCTTTGTACATGTTTACTCTTGATTTTTTAAAATAATTTGACTGATATAGTTCACAGATCTAAATGTATGTATAATTCATACATTTTAAGTGTACAATTCAATGTTTTTTAATATTTTTTGTTCATTAGCTGTTCATTGTTTTCTTTAGGAGGCACTGAGAACTGAACCTGGGACCTCCCATGTGTGAGGCAGCCACTCAACTGCTTGAGCCACATCTGCTCCCAAGGATTTTTTTAAAAAGAAAATTATATAGGCATAAAAGGGAAGGTAAATCACACAAACAGAAATACCCGTTACTACTCTTTCCCCAGTATGAGAGTTTCTGGCTTGCCTTACATTTATAAAATGTAAGTTCTGCTCAAATGTCCTTTCCGAGGATAAAAAACATCCCCTAAGTTTTAAAAAATATTTTATCTTATTGGCCATTACATTTGCATATTCATACATATATGGAAAAGTCTCAAAAACTAAAAAGCAAAACATCAGCTGTTCATCTGTGGCTAGTGGGAAAGATGTTTCTTCTTTATACTTTTCTCTATTGTCCAAATGATTTAAGTTCAATATACATTGCGTTTTCAATGAGGAAAAATTACAAGATTGTTTTTCATTGTAAAAAAGAAGATCGCACCAGGCTTGTCAAGCATTTCTCTGAGTTTTAGAATCTGTGTGTGTGTTGAGTATAGCAATCTTGGACCAAGGAGAGCTATAAAAGTGTGTGCAGGAGACCTCAGGAATGAATGAAAAGGCATCAAAAGGGCAACCACACTAAACCTAAGGCAAAACAGTATTCTGCTCCTCTAGTTGATTCTGATTTCCCTCTTTTTAGCACTCCTGATCAGGCCTTTTACAATTGGACCACTGCCTGTATTCATTCGTTCACTCATTCATTCATTCAACAAACACATTTATAACTGATGACGGTGCTCTAGAGATATATAGAAAGATAGATAAGCAGGACTCTCACCTCCACACTGGCCCAGGTGATGGGGTAGGCAGAAGTAAAATAAAATAATTAATTCCCAGGGAGCTCAGCCCTAACAAGAAAGATGTATGGAAATGTTGAAGCTATAGAAACTTATTTTCTTGGGGGCAAGGAAAAAATATTGGAGCCAGTCTTGGGAAAACAGCAGGAGCATTTTAGGAAGTCAAGGTAGAGAAAGGCCTTCCGGAAAAATATGGAGGAACATGTACAAAGGCTTTACGAAGCACAGACAATTCTGAACAAGGCTGGAGGAGCTGCACCCTCTTGGCCAATGATGAGTAGCAGGACGGGGAAGTGTTCTAGATTTCTCTCTCACCATCCCTCACAAATATCTACTCAAAAATAGATATGCTAGAAATACCTGCTGATAAATGGTTCCTATTTGGGACCCCTTGAAGGACCTGTAAAACAAGCTTATTTTGCATTGTGCATATTGATTCCAGTGAACTGATTTAAATTTATTTGCTGTAATTAAACTTGTGTAATTATTGCAGGGAAATTCAGTGAAAACAGGCTCACGCCTTTGTTATATCCGATCTCCACATTACTATAGTTTATTGGGATTCTCCTATGGCTCAAAGGTAGGAATTCAGCATGAAAATTGTTTGCTGCCCAATAGTAAGGAGGGAAAGTAATAGCCAAGCATGAGTGTAGAGCAGAATTCTCTTTCCTTTGAAGGTAGCTTTATCTTTGTTCTTATGATAAATGCTGATTTTTAAAAAAATTCTAACAGTAAAGAAGATCTCAAAGAAGAACAATAAATAAATAATTCCTAATCCCACCACCTTGAGATAAGCATTGTTAATATTTTACCAATCATCCTGCTGGATTTCTCTCTATGCACATAAAGACAAAGAGAGGAAAGTGAATAATGTCAAGCAAATGGTAAAAGATCAAAGGGAAAACGACATACTTTCTGTAGTCAGATTTATTCATTCAGCGATATATTATGGATATTTTATATATCAAAATATTTATTTATGTATTATCATTCTTTATGGCCACATAGTACACCATTTTTTGTGTACCAATAATTTATTTAAATAAACCCTTATTGCAGAGTGTGCTTCCAATTTTTCTTTATTGTAAATAATGCTACAATAACTTGAGCACAAATCATTACATATTTTTATAGTTATCTTCTCAAGGAAATTTCTATGAGTGGATTTTTTGGCCCAAAAAGAAAGAAAATGTTACATTTTGATACATATTGCCAAATGGCCCTCCAAAGTTTTTTTTTTATCAATTTACATTCCCACTACCAGTGTAAGAATATACAAATAACCAATAAGTACATGATAAAATGTTCATCATTATTAGGCAACAGGGAAATGGAAATCAAAGCCACACCCAGTAAGATGGTAGTAATCAAAAAGATAATAATAACTGTTGTTGAACCTGTGGAGAAATTGGAACCTTCATACACTACTTACGGAAGTGTTAATTGGTATAGCTGCTTTGGCAAAGAGTTTGACAGTACCTCAAACACTGAGTTATCCTATGACCCAGAAATTCCACACTTTGTTATATATGAAAGAAAAATGAAAACATATGTCCACAAAAAAACTAGTACATGAATGTTCATTGCAGCATTATTCATAACAGCCAAAAAGCAGACACAATCTAAACGTGCACCAGCTGATAAATGGAGAAATAAAATGTGTTATATCCATGCAATGGAAAATTATTCAGTATTAGCAAGGCATGAAGTACTGATACCTGCTATAATATGGGTAAACCTTGAAAACATTATGTTAAGTAGAAGAAGCCAGTGATGAAAAACAGCATAGTGGACGATCCCATTTCTATGAAATGTCTGGAATAGGCAAATAATATAGACAGAAAGTAGATTAGTAGTTGCCTAGAGCTTGTGGGGGTGAGGGAAAGCTTGGGAAAAGCAGAGTAAGTGCTAACCAGTACAGGGTTTTATGAGAGGTGATGAAAATGTTCTAAAATTAATTATGATGATTGTTGCACAACTGTGAACATAATGAAAACCATTAAGTTATATACTTCAAATAGGTAAATTGTATGGGGATTATATCTCAATATAACTGTTTTTTTTTTTTAATTGTGGGTTTCTCTGATGATGGCTCAGGTTGGACTATCTGTTGCTTTACTAATTGGTCATTTGTGTTTATTCTGTTATAAATGGCATGTTCATGTTCCTTGTTCTGGTTGTGCTTTTGTTTGTTTGTTTTTCTTTTTAATAATATAAGGATTCATTCTGAATCCACACTGACAAGTAAGTACATCATGTTCTTTAAGTTGATACAATATACCGCAAGTGGCTTGCCTTAAGCCAAAAGAGAAGGCCAGTTCTGGAGATGCTGACGGGTTGAATTAATTTTCCTTGTAACAGAGTAAGCACAGCAAGACAAGGCAGCCCAAATAGAACATCCTTTGAATCTGCAGTACCATGGTAGGTACTTTACAAATCTGATCTCATTTAATACATCACCCCATTTACAAAGAAAAGAGGTCAAGTTCCCCAAGATTACACAGCTAGCTATTTCAACTGTGATCTGAACCTAGCTCTCTCTGCCTCCACAGTGATGGTTCACCTTTAGCTCCCCTCTGAAGAGTATCTATCACATATGCATGATAGATAACAGAGAGCTATAATGATGCCCTTTGTGCTTTCTGAGTTCCAGATACCTGTGATTGCAATAATGTGGAGCAGCCCCTAGCACTATTAAGTTGGAGCCATCAGAATACACATGGTCCCAGAGAGGCCATGCAGAGAAATTTACTAACCCAAACAAATTCTTCAAGGTCCCTCAAATGTCCCTGGGGAAAATTATGAACCTCCCTGGGACATCAGGAATGCACTTGGACATCCTTGCTCAGCTAGAAACCTGATTCAGTAATAAGTCAGATATCACACAGACCAGGAAATGTCAAAGTCATACCACAAATGACACATAGCCATCAAAACAACTAGTGCATAAAATCCTCAGGCAATTAATTTGTAGATTCCATAAGGATAGTGTAATAGAAGGGTCTAATTTGAGATTGGAAAGGGATCTTAGAATTTTTCTATTCAGAACTTTCACTTTATAGATAAGAAAACTGAGATCCTCGGATTTTAATTACCTGTTTTACTTAGAAAACCTCCCTAAGAGAAAGACAGCAAGATTCCTGCTAATCCCAAACTCTTGGATTTGGTTGCCCTTCCTCCACACTATGAAAAACTTTCATAGTCAGTTTTCAAGTGGCAAAACCTTAGTTGGTGAATTTAATAATTGCTATCTTTCTGTATTGTTCTGGGAATCATTTGACTCTCTCCCTTTAGCTATGAAGACTGTAAGAGAATATAATTCTCAACCCTGTTCATGTTTTCAAGTCACATGTCCTCAGGTTGCTAAAAATTTCTAGTCTGCAAAACATGAAATGCCAGGATGCTATTTTTTGATTGACACCAAAAGCAAGAAAGCAGATTTATATCCATTGGCAAATTCTTATGCCAATAGTGAGAAACTGCTAGTGATGAGATATAAATGTTAACACACAGCCCACTGACAAAGATTCCAGTTTTCCTGTTCCTTTAGGCTTCACTTTCTAATACTCCAAAATTAGACCTCTAATTTTATTTTAAAGTTAATTGTAAATGTAATTGCATCACAGGGTATTTCAGTAAGGAAGAATGAAAAGCATCACAAATGGAGCTCTGCAAACACTTGCTTTTCTATCATCTTCCATTTCATCTATGTTCTCCTTCACTTGGACTTTGCTTAGTTTAATATTATTTAATCTTTAAAAATACTATAAATAGATATGGTCAGAAAAATGTATGTGAATTAATTTTTCAAATAGATAAATTAGATACTTCAGGGGACGAAACTTGGTTCAAGAGCTGGAAATGTTTTTAATCTTAATGTATAAGCTAGGACAATAAAATGGACTTCTCTGAGAGATAGAAAGTGTTCATTTAGCTTTAAAAAATAATTCACATGCATTTGGTATCAGCAAGCTCTATGCCATAATAGTAGGTAATTCAGGAAAAGTACAGTTAAAATATAATGAAAGTACTTAAAATGTCAAGGTTTTTGGCACATTTAAATAGCAATGTAGAGTTCTGTTTCACTTGGTTAATGAACACTATGGTGAGATTTCAAAATAAATGGCTAGAATACAATATAATTGAAATCAAATGAGAAGTTCAAATATATATATAGTTAAATATGTATTTTATACACAAATATACATAAATATTTCATATTAAGTGTACATATAAATAGCAAACAAAATTGACACCTTTTTCTCCATTTAATTAACTGAATGGTCATTTGTTTTTATAATCTGACCAATAAAAAAATCTATATACAGTTATACAGCTGGAAAATAATTTGTGACATTGTCTTTACATTTTAACTCCTCTTTTATTGTCCTTTGTTTTCTAAAGGATAACACTACTTCTAGACCTCAGAGTTTTTATGTTAGTTTTTTCCAAGCAGATTTTGTTTTACTCTTTAAGTTCATGTCATTATTTGCTGACATAGTGAAATGTGATTTACAGCGTAATAACCAGCCAAATGGAGAACATATTATCTGGAAACTGGGGATGCAAGCAGTAAAGAATGTCAGGATCCACTAAAAATAGAATGTTTCATACTTTCAGTTTAGTCATCTTTGTTTGATATAAAATTTCCTACTTCAGTTCATCGTGAGTTTTTCTTTCTTACTTTTTCTTTTTTTCTAAAGCAGGTTGGAGGGAACAATCAGTATGAAAGTGATTTTATTAAAACTGTGGGGTTTTTTAGCCCATTGAATTTCTGTATACATGGGTAATAACCATTTCAAATTGCTACACAGGGATAAACTACTCTTACCAATTTGCCTGCCAGGATTCATTAAGTTCCTCTGTGTCATTGCCAATTCATTGGTCTATTGATATCATAACTTGTGTTGATATTTCCTGACTCTCATTTTTCATTCACACTGAAGTTCACCTCTTTGATGATTTTTTAACATCAATAGTTCCAAAATAAAAGGACAGACCTTGGCTATACAATTTTTAGTAGGATATGCAAATTCTCCTTAAAAATAGGTGTAGCAGTTTGGCATTGTTTATGAATTCCAAAAATAGTTATTAGATTATGTTTGTAAACTGGTCTGTACCTGGGTGTGATGAAATTATGATTAGGGTTTTGATTGGGCCACGTCAGTGGGATGTTATAGATAAAACTACATGGCAGAGTGGAGGAGTAAGTTGGAGTTTTGATGCTGACTTTGGAGCTGGAGCCTTCTACACAGTAGAAGAACACAGAGGAATAGAGACAGCTCCTTAGACACAGCAGAAGGCCCAGGGAGAGAGACAGAGCCATTCGCCTGATAGTCTACATCTCGCCTGATGGAGAGAGCACAGCAGCTGAGCCCAGAGAGAAACGAGCCCCAGGAGGAGAGGAACCCAAGAAGCCTGAACTCTTGGCAGAAGTCGGCAGCCTTTTTGCCGCAACACATGGCGATAGACCTTGGTGAGGGAAGTAACCTATGCTTTATGGCTTGGTAACTGTAAGCTTCTACCCAAATAAATACCCTTTATAAAAGCCTACAGATGTCTGGTATTTTGTATCAGCGCCCCTTTGACTGACTAATACAATAGGTTTTCTCTATCCCTACATAACACACCCACACACATCTGCATGAACACGTGCATGTGTATGCACACACATGCTCTTAATCGTTGAAGATATTACCTTCCAAGTGGGATTTTTTCATTAGACGGTATATTAGTCAGCCACAGGGGTGCCTTCAGAATTATACCAAAAATTGGTCAGTCTTTATAAAGGGTATTTCTTTGGGGTAGAAGCTTACAGTTACCAGGCCACAAAGCATAAGTTTCTTCCCTCACCAAAGTCTACGTGTTGGAGCAAGACAGCTGCCGATGTTTGCCAGGGTTCAGGCTTCTGGGTTCCTCTGTTCCCAGGGCTGCGTTTCTCTCCGGGCTTAGCTTCTGTTTCCTCCACAAGTTCAGCTGTAGACCATGAGGCTCTCTACGCTTTTGTGTCTCTCCACAAGGCCAGCTGTAGACTATTGGGCGAACGGCTCACTTGTCTTCTCCTGGAGCGCTTCTCTCCAACATCAGAACTGCTTCTCAAAAATCTGCTTCTCAAATCTGCTGCCTTGCCTTTATACTTGAGACCACACCCACCAGGGGGCGGGGCTCAATGCCCTCCTGACGTGTCCCAGTTAATAATCTAATCATAAACCAATCATGCCCAGAGGAACAGATCAGATTACAAGCATGACTCAATTTATAGTTTTGGAATTCATAATTAGATAAAACTGTCAAGCCATTACAGACGGATATATTTTTTTTCAT
>PVKH010014079.1:0-16619 GCA_004027955.1 Chaetophractus vellerosus
GGAGGGAGTATAATAAATAAAAAAATAAATCTTTAAAAAAAGAACTTCCAATTTGTTTTGGCTGAATGAAGCAGAGTGGGGAGCAAGGAGCCTTAGGAGGGTGACAGGACCACACGAGGAGCAACCAGTGCAGTGAGGAAGAGTGTGCCATTGGGAGGTACAGTCGGGGCCTGGCCCTGGCCCAGCTCCCTTCCTGGGAGTTCTGTTTTGTTCATTTTTGCCCTTGTAGTTTTCTCAGATGGTAAGGAGGCATGGCTTTCTTGTTTGGGGAGGGGGACAGTGCGGGATATATATTTCGTCATGGTTTTTTAATCAGCTTTCATTTGAGCATGCTGTTGTTTGAAAGTCCTTTTCGTCATCTTGTAGAAAGTAAAATACAGGTTTACTGCCCTTACAAAAATAGCAGTTTATAAGACCCATTCAGTCCACTGAAAAGCAGGGATCGTTGCGATGTCTTCCAATGAAAGCTTTTGATGGATGATAAAGCAAGGTAAAATCTGCTACCCCCAAATTACACTGTGTATCTGCAAGTGCCTGCCTAATTGAAGTATTGGCCTAAGCATATTTTGCTTTGCTAGAACTTCAGAAATCAAAATTATCATCATGGGGCTATTAATAGGATTCCTCTGCTTTTTAAGGAAGATTTGGGTGTGCAAAATACAAAGCAACTTAAACCCTCAAGACTTGTACACCTGCAGTACTTGGGGACTTGGTGTGCAATCTCCCAGCCACCATGGCATGTGTGTCTCATTGGCACACACCTTCATGAAAGATCCACAGAAAGAACAGGGGGACTGGGCAATACCATGCTGGGTTACTCCTAATCCAACTTGGGGTGTCCCTTCCTAAGGATTCAGTGATTGAGTTATGTAGTCATCAACAGAGCACTATCATTTTCAATTTTTTAGCTCTTCTCCTTTTTCCGTAACACATCGTATACATGATCAACCACTGTGCAAACAGGTAGAGTATAAACCTCATATTATTATTATACTGATTTTGCTGCCATGAAAACTGAAGACCAGAAAGACTGTGTAACTAGGAAACTTGTCCAAAATCACATACAAAGTGGGACAGAGCAAGAACAAGAGCCCAGATCACTGTTTCCTAACCCCAGCCTACCTTCCATGGAACTTCTTCAGACTCTGTAATATTCAAAGAAGAAATTCATAGCCCCATCAATATTCTCACCTTAGAAAGGTATCATGGAAACATGGAATTAGAAGATGTATTATCACAGTATCATTAACTACTTTAAATTTTATTTTTGTCCACCAAATATACTTGGTTTTTTCATTTATTACCACCACTATTCCTACTACTTGTTATGCTTTCTCTGCTTTAAAATAATTACTTTCCCCCTTCTAGCTTGCATATCTTTAAGCTACTGTCCTTCTAGCTACTTTTAACCACTAAATTCTTTAAAAAGTACTCTCTACTGAGCTGCATTATTTCAACCACTCCCAAACCCTTACAGTCTCACCTCCAGCCCCACCACTCAAATGAAACTGCTCTCTTGAAAGCAGATGACCTTCTAATCACCGAATTCTCCTTGTAGCTGTAATTTCCCTCTTTGCAGCATTCATCAGTCTGGGCACATTTTGTTTTTTGACATTCTCTCTATCCCTGATTTCAATATCACTTAGACAATACTGTGCTTTTTCTCCATCACTTTCCAGCCCCAGAGACTAGGGTAGGAGCACAGAGACAAGGATGTTTGCATAGAAGTAGCCCGGGCTGTAGGGAAGGTGTCACAAAGTCTGAATCCCAGATTGAGCTGAAATTTGAGGAAAAGGTGACAGGCAACACAAGAGGCTGTAAAGCTCTGTTTGAGTAAGAAGAAGGACAAGACTTGGGAAGATGCTGTCATGTTAACAGATGGCAGGTAGAAAGAAGAACCACTCGACATCTGCTTTGCATTGATGTGCACCAGGAGAAGTCTAAAACAAGAATTATAAAAAAGAAGAAAGGACTGGAGAGGGAGAAAGGGACAGAGAGAGAGGGAGAGAGAAAGGAAGGAAGGAAAAGAAAAGGGAGGGAGGGAGAAAGGAAGGAAAAAAAGCAAGAAAAGTAAGACTATGGATGCTTGAGAAAATAAGCAGAGCTCCCAATTAGTTGAAAATGATTTATTCTTTCAGTACTTACTATGTCCTAGCCATCGTGGGGGAGAGAATATAAAATGATAGTCTAAGCCCTTCTAGTAAGAGAGGCAAATTATATCTGCAAAGAACTATGACACAAGTTACAAATGATAAGCACTTTTATGTAGTCACCAATAAATGCTATGACTACCCAACGAAGGGGAAGGCTTCTTGCCATAGGAAGATTAGGGAAGGTGTCAAGGGGTTCCAGTCCCTAGGCCCCACAGGTTACGTGTTAGGGTTCTGCACAAACGTTTTTGAGATGTGATCCCTAGATCTTGGTGGCTAATCTTTGAACAACCAAAGGCAAATTAGAGGGGTTGGAAGATGGTTACATGCTCAATTCATTATGAATAACAATAGAGTCTGCAAAATATAGGTTGAAAATAAAATTAGTTTAGCTTAGAGATGATGAGAGATGCTCACCAGCAGATAGTTTGTGAGCAATTAGGAAAACATAGGGATTACAGGAAGCCAGGAGGAGCCCCATTTGTGTTTTGACAAGACTGATTGATGGGTCAGGGAACTCCAGGCTGTGGCTGAAAACATTGTCAGGCAGACCTGGTTTTTGAGGTGGCACAAATCCAGGTAGAAAATCTAATGTGCCAGAGGGAAGAATCCAGATTTTCAGAAGTTTTTGAAAGGCAAAGCCAAGAAGATGAAATTTAATAGAGATAAATGTACAGTCTTCCATATAAGTTGTAGAAGTTCATTTGCAACACACATAATGAGCATTGTGTTTTCACCTCTGTGTGAAAAGATTACCAGTTTTTGTGCTCGCAACCACCATTTAATAAAGGACAATAAGAAACCGCAGGTTTTTCATAGAAGAGAGCCCAGGTAGGGAATTATCTAGGAATTGTGACATATAAGGAAAGGTGGATAAAATTAGAAAATTTAACCTGAAAAAGAAAACACTGGGACCCAACAAGGGACTGCGCAGCTATGAGGAAATGTTTGAATGGCTTATAGGAGGTTCCAGAAGGTAGTGTCATTATGTACAGGTAGAAATTGTATCAAGGGATTTCAGCACAAGATAAGGAAGACAACTAAATGTATCCTCAGGGAACCTTTGTGTGGTTTTCCTGTCCACAAGGCACGGGGTTTGCCTGGAGATAAAAGTGAAGAGCTATGGGCTCCATTTGGGAAGCTCACAGCTGGCAGAGACAGATGTGAGAACAGATAGTTCCAATGCAAGGGGGAAGGGCTGTGCTAGAAGCAGATGCTGAGGAACACTGAAGCCAGGAGGCCCAAGGTTCAACTTTGCCTGCTGGGCTTGGGAGGGTGCAAAGAGCAGGTCGTGTTTGCATGGGATGGTGGAGACAAAGGAGGGCCTAGTCAGCCAAGGGAACACAGGAGCAAAGACGTGGGGGGTGGGTCTCTAGAAAGAATGATGCAGAGAAAGGGCTGGATTTCAGAATGACGAGGCAACAGATCTGGAAAGACCACTTGGTGCCAGCATATGGCTGGTACTCTACGCTCAAGCAAGGTCTCCCGGAAAGTTTTCAAGCATAGGCATGACCCAGAGAGATGTATAAAGTGGGAGATTTCACAGACTTAAACGGGGGGTGGGAGGCGATAATTCTGTGCAGCACTAGCATCACACCTAAACCATAGAGCCCCCTGGCCCCACCATGGTACAATTCCAGCATTTTTCCAGCGGTTTCTTGGAAAAGTCTTTAACACTCCTTCCAATTCTCAAGATTCTACGATTCCATGATTTTTTTTTTGGTTTGGTTTTGTTTTTAACTTGACCCAGATTCTCTTCTCTCCCCCGGAGTGAGTCCAGGATTCCACCACCTCCCTCCATCTACCCTCCCTCTTTAGGAACATGAGGAATCTCCATCTCAGCCCTCAGCTCTCCCATCTCACTTCAAATCCAGCATGGCTGGAAACAGACACCTCAGCCTTCCTCCCAAATCATTGCCTCCATGTCCTCCTTGAATCCTGTTTCCATCACTCATGTTACCATAAATCTAGTCCTCCATACCCCAAATCTTTCCATTTCCCTGGACATCCTGAGTTCCTCTCCCCAGCCCCCTCCCCACCCCCTTAGTTTCCAATGCTTGCAAATTCCTTCTCCTTCTGACGTCAGCCACCTTGCCTCTGCTCTCTAATCTGTTGTACTGTGGCAGACATAGATCGTTGTCATAAGCTCCCCATTCTGACCTAGCCCTCTCTGGAGTGCCTGGTACAAGCTAGTTCTTAGTACCTGCACCCACCCACCACCACTTCTGCCCTCCTCTTCCACTCCTCCCCACCCCTGGCCTTTGGGAAAGTTATCAGCTATGGCCTGCAATCCAGAATTGCACCTCCTTACCTAAGTATTCCAGCATGTCCTGACAGTCCATCCATTCACTGCTACCTCCGACAACTCTGTCCTAACTGTCCTACCCATGACTTCCTGAGCAGCCTAGTAATCCGGTGCATGCTAATTCTGTTGTGGAGCACACTTCCAAGCCTGTCCAAGCTCCCAAGTCCCATGCTTCCTTCAAGCGGGGGTTTCAGTCTTGCATATCGTTCCAGGCTGAGCCAGCCTGAGAAGGTGCTCTCCTTGGCTAGCTCGCTCAGTCGGCTGGCACGAGCCGTCTCCTCCTTTGTGGGCTCCTGAAGATATAACCTGATTCCCCTCTACAAGGGACCCTGAAGATGGTGGTGAACAAGAGATTGAACCACCAGACCTTGGAAAGGAATCCCTCTTGGCCACAGCAAGTGGCTGAACTTATCTGGGCCCCTGTTTCTTCGATCCTGAAGTGGGCATAATAATTCCCAGGCAAAGACTACTATTAGAGGGACATGAGCTAAAAGTCCTAAAGTAACCAGCCCAACCCAGACTCTGAGGAATCGCTCGCCTCTGCCCACCCCAGCCTGCCCCTGGCATACGCCACAAAAGACACTCACCGGAGGTCCCTGATGCCAACTGTGCAATCTAAGTGCAATCCCTGTGCTTAAAATCCCACAGCTGTTTCTCAGCTTCCTCGCAAATTCCCTCACAGAAGAAATGAATTTCCATTGTGTGACCTTCTCACTTCCGATGAAATCAGGAGGAGGCAAGAGACAAAGAGAAGGGATCTGCTCTGAGATGCTTTGCATGGGAAGGGGTTGACCAAAATGGGTTGGAGCACCTAAGCCCATGGCACAGCTGTGCCTAAAGGAAGACACTTGCTAACTATAGACAGGCTTGGAGGAAAGTTCTGTTCTCACGTTTTGGACGCTGCAATCACTTAATACATCCCCGAAATGAAAAGATCACAGAAGAAAAATCTGTGATGAGTGACTTTAAGAAAAGAAAATGAACGGTAATGATTGGCTGTGTGAGGAAAGCGGTTGGATTCTGAAGCAAAATGCTTACTCCTTGGCACTTTTCTCCTCTTTATTAGGGTATTGTCCTAGCCACTACTTGGTTGTTACATGGAGTCAATTAATCCCCAGCTTCTGGCATTTAATATATATATTTTCTTTTTAAGTGTTAAATCATTCAGAAAGAGATGAAGCTCATCATAATATTTACTTTGTCTTTGTAGATAAATACAAAGACATGAACTAGGGAATTAAATGCTGTTTTGCTTTCTTTGCTTCGCTGAGTGGGTGAGTTGAATGGGGCCTGATTCATTTCCCAGACTGAACCCATCTGTGCACAGAACTGGGGCCGGCTTCAAGGCTACCACGCATGGCCCCCTCGAGGACATGGTCTGTGGCTCGCGGGGGACAGCCCTTCCCCACATCACTGTCCACACACCACCAAAAGAGCTTGCTGTTTCCCGACGTGAAAACTATTGCATTTCAATGCCAGCCCCCAAAAACAATGAGATGAAAATGCTCCTACATGTGTAGTTTCTTCAGTATAGAGCCAAGCACACAGACAGCTGAGTCCATTTCTGGAAAGTTCTGCTCATTGAACTATGCACTTAACATCAAGACTTTTAAGAGAGAAATAAAAGGGGGAGAAAGCTTTTGTGGTCTAAGAAATTAAACATGCACTTTTGCCAGGATAAAATGTATAAAAAGAATAAATTATATTTTAAGGGAGATGAAAATTTCAAAACAATGCTATCAAAAAAAAGAGGAGTTTTTTTATTGCATCATTTAAGGCAGGATTTCTTTTGTCAGGAGTGGTAACCAGGTCTGGTTAAACAATGTCCTCTGAAGGAAAAAAAACAAAGATTTTATATATGAATTTGAAATAAACAGCTGTTTCTAGACACAGTGAGATGCCATTTTTACAATTCTTGGATCCACCTGAGGGACTCATAGCTTTATAATAATGCTGTTTGTAACTGATCCATTGTGTCATACTTTTTTTTTTTAATTCTGAGGGTTTGATAATAAAAAAAGAGTGGGATTTGTATTACATAAAGGAGTTACTTTCAAAATGCTAATTTTCTTACTATTGAAAATAAAATTGGATTTTCTAGAAGTGGCAAATAAATAGGTTGTAATAAAAGTTTTAATACATCTCTGAGAATTTTATGGCCTCAGAATAGTTAAGCTATCTCTCAGTAATAAAAAGGATACGAGAGTCCTATGCAGAAGAAATAAGGAATCCATCAAACTCTTGGTCATTAGCAGTGATCTGGGTATACGGTTACATTTCAAAATGCCTATTGTCATCTGACACTCTAGATTATTTGTCACAAATGTTAATGAGTTTTTATTGTGTACTAATATTAACTTTCTTTCCCCAGATGCAAAGAGTTTAGCTGAAATGCTTATGAGGTAAGAACAAGACCTAACATCCCACTCATGTTTAATAGAACAACTTCAAACATGACTGGATGATTTCTTTTTTTTTTTTTTATGATGACAGTCTGCAATCTATAACATTTTTACTTTTCAACATATAATTTCCATTCTGTGTACCAAAATATCCATGCAATTCCCTGTTGCCATATGTAGTTTATTTGTTAGCTGGATTCAACCAAGGGAAGGTTTCCTGTTAACCTGAGAAAAAGGAGGCACCTTATAAGTAAATCGTTTTGACTTTGCTTCTCCAATCAAATATTACCACTTTGAAATCAGCCTTCTTCCTAACAATTAGCCAAGGTAAAAGGAAACCACTAAAAGAAGCATATCGTTCACTTGCTCTTCAAAGGCAGTGGGCTAAGAAACAGGCACCTGTGGCTCCCCCAGAACCACTCTCCTTGCCCTCGGCTCCCCCGGTCAGCAGTAAGTAGCCTGCATATTTTGCTGTCATGTTAGGAGTACCCTGCACTGTAGTGGCTCAATTCATAATTGCTGAATCAATGAATGAATAACGGTTGCCAAATAAGTAGGTGAACGTTGACAACTGCAGAAGACAACAGTGCATTCTTCACAGTTTCACTTTTAGTGTCTGCAGGGCTTGCGACAGGCATAGATGTGAAGAGAAAGGCAGGTTCCTTCAATGTCCCCTAACTCTATTTGCTACTCAGACCCCTGGCTTCACATAGTTGGTTTTCTTCTGTTGTCCAATCTCCTTCCTCTATAAAAACTGAAACACTCGTCTATTAGTCACTTACACGTATGGATTAATTGATGTTACTGTACCCATATAGTTGCATTTTAAACCTTTTTTTAATATGTAATGATTAGACAAAATGTGGAGGAAAAAAAACTACTCAGAGTCTAGGAGACAGGTTTGAGGAAAATGTCAGTGGTCCTGATGGTAACCTTGATGTTGCCATTTTAGGAAGACTGGTATGGGAAAAAGATGAGGCTTAAGTTCTCTCCCCAACCCTATCCCCACCCTCAGTTGGCTTTTCCTTCCTCCCTCATCTTTGCATGTAAAATTAGTACTTTCATTTTTCACAAAGAGCCCATGTCCCATATCACCATCATCTTTGAAGACTGAAAGCAGAGCTCAAGTACCATCGGCACATGGATCACATTTCCCACAGATGAGTTGGTTTGGCCATACTGTGTATTAAAACACTCTGAATTGTGGCTATGCATTGTGGAAGAATCAAGGAAAATCCAAAATATTTAGCATGGGAAATTAGGTAAATCCTGGTTCCATTTTCTGAGATTAGGAAGACAGAGGCAGGGGATGGACTTTGTTTTTTTTTGGAGGGGGTTGTTGATGGCAGTGGAAAGATCTGTTTTGGCCATGATGGATTTGGAATGCTTTCTAGGCATCCACTGGATGTATCAAACAGGCAGCTAGGAGTAGGAGACTAGAGGTAAGAGGAGAGCAAAGATATGCAAACAGCTACAGAACATCTCTTTTGTAGTGGGTATTCAGTCACACTAAATCAGACTTAAATGAGAAAACCCTGAGATGCTATGTGAACTGCCTTTAGTGCATGCTCTTGTGAAAGTCTGTTCTTGTTTTTTAAACAAGTGTTTCGACATTTTTTTGCTCACATGCAAGGCAGACATCCAGATGTATGTGCAATTGTGTAGAACAGCTCTTATGGTAAAACCTCTGCAGACACAAATAAACAAACCATAGTCACTCTATTTGCAATAACTGATCTGCCAATTAAAGCAAATTTTCTAATGTAGACTTTTAAAACATGAATTAAAGACATTTTAAAAATCAGGAGATTTCGTGGAACACTTTGTTTTTCTGGTTTGTCTAGAAGATGTTCTGGCCACACTGGGCTAAGTACAGTGCCCCCAGAAATGGGGCATGCTTTCTGCTCACCACAGTGTCCCTCTCCCCCCCCCCCCGGCCTCCCCGCAACAACCCATCCCACCCAAACCATCAACCATGCCTCTGCCCAAAGGCCCTGAATTTGCGGCATGTTTGCAGACACGTTCGGCATTCATTTAGTTAGCCTTTGGTGTTTGCCTCTCCTGATGTTGCAGAATGCATCCCTGCCCCTTCCCATTAGCCACAGAGCAAGACATGAGAGTGCATTCTCTCCATTAATAGAACAGTCACTGTGGTTGAAAGACCACAGTAACACCTGTTGACAAGAGCAAGAAGGCATCATGGTGCTCCCAGCTGTCAGTTGCCAACATGAAATTAGGAACATTAAAACCAGTAATTACTACCACTTAAGATGGTTAGGGTGGTTTTCCTCCAAAGGGTGAAAGTGATTGAAAATGAAGAGAATTTCCAAGTTCCTCCAATTGCTGGACTTACATAGAATTAATTAAGAAGTCAAAGCAAGGCTTTTAATCATGAAGGGTCAATTCATTCTAATTTTGGCAGGTTTACGGGCCAGGCAACAAAAAGACCTTGCCACCTATGTGGTCATGTAGGGCCAGCCCTACTCCAGGAGTGACCCAGGAGCTGTAGCAATCTCAAGTCCCTTATTGACTGAATTAGGAAATGCAGTGCCCAGTAAACCAACCTCAACTCTCCCCATCATGGCCATGTTAAATAACCAGATGGCCAATGGTTGTTGGAAGAGTATTTCAATAATAACTAATATATTTTAAATGATCCTATATCATATGAAAGATGAAACTGTGCTTGCACAGTGAAAACATTTAGAATCTTTTTCCAGATTTCTTCAAATAACTGTTTTTGAAGGTTTGCTGTTGATCTAATGATCAGCTATTACAATTTTGAGAATCAGCCTTCATAAAACAATAGATTATCAAATATAGCCGTTAGTTTTGTATAATGAAACTATTACGTTGAGGTCTAATAAACCTTTCATTGTTGCCCCAAAATAAAGTCTTTGGGGACATATCATTCAGCTAACAAAACTACTCCCAAAATAACGATTTATTTAGCAACCTTCAACAAATATTTATTGAGTGCCTACTTTGTGCCAGATATTCTTTTTGGCTCTGAGGAGGTAGAGGGAACAAAATAGATGAAAATAACCCTAGTGGAGCATATATGTTCCCATGAGAGAGACAGATAATAAATAAGATAAATATATGTTAGGTAGCAACAAGTGATAAGGAAACAAAATAAAGCAGAGTTGGCATTGCCTGGCTAGCCTGGCTCCACTGAAAAGCTGGCATCTTAGTCAAGTCCTGACGGCAGTGAGGCAGCCAGCCAGGTGGGCACTGGGGGGCAAGGAGCAGCGTGTTCTAAGCAAAGGGACAGACAACGAACCCCTGAATCGGAAGGCTTAGCGAGGCATCTCCTTGCTTTCCCACTGCAGGGCCTTGCAGCACGCTGTCCTTAGAGAAGATGGTGTTTACCTCCAGCTCTGGTTGTCCTTGTTTGTAAGGTTTAATGGTATCCTGCGTCTTTGTGGCAGTTGCAGTGGTTCACAGCAGTTATTTAGCTGGCTTCCTGTGTCACTCTGGCAGCATACCCCTCATTGTTATTTAAGTACAGCCTGCGCTTCGTGTGCATGGCTCTTCAATAGCGCAGCCCGTAACTGCCTCATAACTATTCATGACGAGCAGAAGGAACTAGCTCACACTTCTATTTTTGGTGCAAGGACAAGGCTCGGGTCCCTGGTGAAGTTTCTAAACAGATTTTTCTGATATTCCCAGAGGAGTAGTTCCCCGTATGTTTTTGGGGAACTATACTTTGTCTAAGCAACTGCAGCCCTCCCTAGTGACAAAATGCTCTTTACTTTGTACAAGTATTTGAATCTTTGTTTGCTTTTTTGTGTTGGTTTGAAAACCACAGACCAAATAAGAAGTTAGTTGAGTCTGTAATTTGAGAGAGCATATAGACCATGTGAATAATCCAGGCCAACACATTTGAACTTGGGCTCTGTGCATAATTAGCATGCTCTAGCTCCATAACCCAGTTACCCATCCATGAGCGAAGAAATCTGGTTCAAGAACGAATCCTAAATAGGAAAGCTACACCTTTCAGAAGTTGTCTTTTCCGTGGGCTGTTTTGTTTATACTCAAATAAAGAAAGGGGCTTTTAAAATATGCAGAATGCAAACGAGGACTCTAGCACACAAACATCTAAGGGGTTTCTTCAGTGGACCTGAGCTTTGAATTATTGAAGTTGCAGAGCCACATGGGGCCGGCAGGTTCAAGGGGGCACACACGTAGAGGCAGAACCTTGGGGGTCCTAGTGAATTGCTCTCAGTAGGGGAGAGAAGCCTCTGATGGATGGATGGAGGTTCACTGCAGTCAACTAGGCTCCAGAAACTTCTCAAATCAGTTTTTGACAATTATTGAGCTGGATTTATGAATGCCATAGATTAACTCATCGATTGGATTATCTGAATGACTGCTGCTTCTTTGAGGGTGTTTCAGTAAACATTATATTAAAATCTCCCAAATTCTTCCAATCCTACAGAGACAGAACAGCCGTCCTTCTAATGTGGATTGCTAATTAAGACCTTGATTGGCTTTGTTGTCTTTTTGTGGAATGTGGAGTTTGTTTGTTGTTGTTGTTTTTACTGCAGGCTGTAACTGAATATGATGATGCAATGCAGTTTTACTAGCTATTTTCATTTACTTTTGGAAGATAGTTCACTCTCAGAGTAATTTTCTGGTACACAAATTTTGAGATAAAATTATTGTAGCAATTGCTTTTTTTCCTATTCTGAAATGTGCTCTCAGTTAAAAGAACTAAACTAATGTCAGGGAAGCTAACAAGGTTTATGATTTGTTAATAGAACAAAGACAAAATGGCCCCTGATTTAAATGCCAGTCTGTCAGTGGAGCCCCACTGGATGAGCAGCTCCTTCAGTATCAGTGGAGTAGCTCAGGTCTGACAAATGGAAATGCTGTTGGTTTAAAAGTCACTCTTCAATCAGTTTCATTTAGCTCTTACACAAGAAATGGTAAATTTCCTAAGATTCTGATGGTAGACATGGAACCAGTCTCTGTTGACAATCTGTATTTTCCTAACTTCCCTACTGTGAGCTGAAAGTTAATATTAATAAATATTATTTTCATGAAGGAAAAAAAAAATCTCACATCATGTGCTTAACCCCTTCCCTCTCCACAGGTAATTGCCTAATTAGACAATAAGCCAAGGTGCTTTACAAGCAAAGGATAGCGTAACAAAATATTGAACTGTGTTTGTTGATTCATCTCCCTTATTTTGTTCCCAGTAAGAATACCCGGACTTCAGATACCCTGAGCAAACAACAGCAGACCCTGAGAATGCACATAGACATACCCAGGGCTCAGCTTCTGATCGAAGAGAGAGACACGATGGAGACCATCGGTAAGCTGCCCTGTTTGTTAGCTTGCCCAGTGTGGATGCTGCAGTGACGCCCTCTCAGCCCAGTCCTGCGGAGCATGGGAAATATCAGATAGTGGAGCCAAGAAGTTAGAAGGTAGAGAGTAGGCATTGAGGAAAGCAATGAGTACCCACACATGTGGGGGGAGGGGGAATTAATTGACTTACCTACACCTCCATGGTCACATGAGGCAGGGATTCCCCAACTCTGATCTGCACCGGGTCTTTCTTGGGGAGGCTAGTGGCCCCCTCCAAAGAACCAATGCTTGTAATCAAATAACCTGGAAGGGCATGCTCTGAAGCTCCCACGTGGAAATCCTCTCTGTTCTCTATTCATCAATTCGTCAGGGCCAGCCTTCATTAAAGAAAACATTTAAACTCTACTCAACAGCTAAACAAGCGTCTCTGCAGCTCCCCTCAATACCCTGGACCCCTTAGCAGTGCTGTGGGAAACACTCAACTCCCTCACTTTGCGGTTGGAGAACAGACACCCACACAGGTTTTGTGGCCTGTTCCCCTAAAACCCAGTGTCTTGACTCTTTCGATTCTCTTTCCACTCTAAGTCCACTCTCCCCACTGGCTGCCTGTTTGGTTGTGTTTATCCCAAAATTAGAGACTTCCTTTGTCTGTTGCCATGATTATCTGGAGAATAGCTAGTGTTTACCAAGAGCTTTCTAAATGCATGTACGTTATAGACACTCTGTGCGTTATTTAATTTCACCCTCGCAACCAACATAAGAAAGGGTTTTATCATGGAGACTCAGAGAGGCTCCGGAACTTGCCAAGGTCACACAGACGGTTGGGAGCAGAATGAGGTTCCCCACCTGGCAGTGTGCTCTGGCGCCCCTAGCTCCGCCACCTGCCCCTCGCCTCCGGCGACGGAGCCATCGCCCCCTGAGTCCCTGTCAGCAGGCCACTTCCCAGAACCCCCAGCCTTAGACACACCTCCAAGCTTTCTGGCACCCACGGAAACGACTCTGGCCTCTTGTCAAACTCAGCTCTGTGTTTGCTTTGGGAGGTGTTTGCTGGCTCTCTTGTCCAGGATTCTCCACTTTCCTGAATGATATTTGCTAAGTGTTCCTCTGTAGACGTGTTAATAGTTCTACATGTGGACGAATCCGTGAGTGGTAACTCGCCTCCCGAGAGCTCATCATTGCTGGGCTAAGGGCGGAGACAGGTCTGCCCTCCCTTCTCTACGTAACGAGGACCTTAGACGGAGACTTACTGCCCACACGGGGTCATCTGTCACAAGGGCCGCTTCCTCCCGCTGGTGCCTGACAGTCGGTCGATGGCATTTTCTAATTATCGGGGAAGTAGAAATGTGATGCTTTAAAACGCTCTGGGCTCTGACTGGAAGAATCCAATATTAGAGTGCCATTAACTTTTAGCTAGTATAAATGGTTAACTTCACGCCCGGACAGGCACCTGAAATTCCCCATTAAGGTTTGTAACCTAGGCCTGCAGATAATCTGCAGTGCGCAGGGGCCGGATGTTAGAAGCCGAAGCACATCGATATTGTAAAAGAAAAACGAGCGTCGTTGTCAGGTCTCCGACGCCAGGTCACGTATGAACCCGTGGCTGAGAAAAGGAGGCCCCACCTGAGGAGTGAGGGACGGCTGCGGGGCCAGACCGCCCAGCCCAGCCCTGGCGCCTGCCGCCCACGGGCCCTCACCGCGTGCCCTGGGACTGCGGCAGACACCTTGGCAGCCCTTCCTCCGTTGCTGTGCCAAGAAATTTTATTCTGACATCAAGAGGCTTTCCTTTCCTGCCAGAGCCTGAGTAATTGGCTTTTGTAAGGTTCATTTTGTTCAGAGCCTTTTTTGGGCACAAAGTCTAGTTGTGTTGTTTGTGGCTTTTCCTGTTAGTGTGCCGGTGTCGACGGAAATGGTAGCGTGGCCCCGGCCCACGGATAAGGTCACACGCACAGCATCCCGGACTGCAGTCTTTGAAAATGTATTAAAAACTCTATACCCTAATCAAACTACACCTTGGAGGAAAAAAAATCCCTTAAGAAAGTGTGAAAACTGTCACAACAAAGCAGCAGAAATCTCAAGGCAACCAAATTATGACACAGCCCAGTCAGTTGCTCTTCTCCAGATATGAAAATGTTCAGAATTAATTGGAATCCACTTTCCTGCTTATCTAACCTTCAAGGGCCTATGCCAGTAGGACTTTGGAAATCTGATAAGTGAGTCATTTTAGGAGAAGTCAATTAAAGGATGCTCTAGAGTAGTTAAAGCTCAAAAGAGGTGGGAAGAAAAGGAACATACCTCAAATCCTTTAACATAGAGGAATCAATAATAAGCTCTGAAGACTGCTTTTCTCTCCCCCACCACCCGCCGCCCCCAGCATTTACCAAGTTCAGTGTGAAAGCCAACCTCAGTATAGAGACTGCAGGGGCGTTTTTCTGGTGCTGCAGCCAAAGGGACCCGTTCAGATGGCTGCCCCATTGCTGGGTGGTGCTGGCATCGCTGAATATGTCTCAGGGGAGCTGTAGAAAAATACGAGAATCCAAAACGACATTAAATGGGCTACTAGAATCAGTGTTTGCTGAATGAAAAGGCCAACCCCAGAGGATAATCTAGAGTAATTCTTGAAGCGGTGCTTGAATTTTCTGTCGTTCTTGTTGCAGTAGTATTATTAAAGAAAGGAAAGGGAGTCGTTCTGGTTTTGCTTTTGCTTGGGTTTGGTTTGACGACTTTGGCATGGGAACAAAGAGCAATGACTGTGTTTGGTGTTGTGCCTTCCCCTGCTTTGCAGACGACCGCTCCACCGTGCTGCTGACGGATGCTGACTTCGGAGAGGCAGCCAAGCAAAAGTCCCTGACGGTGACTCACACGGTCCATTACCAGGCCGTGTCTCAGGCCACGGGGCCGTTGGTGGACGTTTCGGATGCTCGGCCAGGAACGAGTGAGTGGCCAACAGCACTTGCAGTTGTGTTGGGTGTTAGCAATGCTGGGAGCAGCTACTATTCCTGCCCTGCCGCAAGAAAGACGGGGCTTCTCAGCCCTCCGTCTAAGGAGCAATTAGGTGTGATGGTGTCTTCACCTGGGATATTGAGCTTTTATTGTCTGACCTAAGCTGTTTTTAAAAGTATGTCAGTTGAGGCCAATAACTCTTGGTATTGTAATGGAAAGTGTTAGAAATTTCAGTTCAAGTTCCTTTTTAAAAAATTATTATGTAGAGGACACAGGAAAAGGGGAAGCTGAGTTAGAAGGATGCAGTCGTCTGTTACTTTGCAATGACCCTGTCGGATACCTACTTGGAAAGTAGATACCAATGAGAAAACTGAGCTCAGCAAGGTTAGCTCAACAGCCCAAAGTTGCCCAGTAAGTAGTGAAACCAAGGTTCAGTTCCACATCCGTCTGTCCTCAAAACTTATGCTTTTCTCCTGAACAAAGTGAGCAAAATTACAGTGCCCGCTAGTCCAGGGATTATGTTGTTTAATTATTGTTTGCATCCATAATATATGGAAATTGATTACTTCAATAAATTAAATTCCCTAATATGTATCTAGAGCTTACTAATTAGATATTCTTGTTTCTTCATAATTGAAATTGTTCCTAAATCTCTTTAAAGACTGAGAAATTGGTCTCCCAATAATTATCTTTGTAAAAGCTTTGATGTTTAACTTTTAAATCTTTAATCATCGTCTGCAAAAATTTGCATTCTTAGAGTTGTGTGTTATAAGTAATATAATAAACATTATATTAAAAACTGTTCTTCACAAATTCTATCTGATTTGTGAGGCATTTGTGAAATGCACTGAGCTTGAGCAAATGGTTGACTATGAGTATCACTATAATGGAAAAGAACTTTCAACAGTTATTGAAATTCATTTGAAAAAGTGCTTTAAAGACCATCCTAAAGGAGTCCTTTTTCCTTGCTTTCCTCTATCCTCGCCCCCTTCCTTCTTTGATGACAGCACATTCTGAAGTCATGAATGGGCCAGGAGTGAGAATTCAGAACTAGCTTTTGTGCAAAGGGGTGTGTATGAGAGCCTTGCTCTAAAAAGTGTTCTAGGAGCTTTAATATTGGCCTTTCCATTGTGATTGGCCTGGTAAGCTACCAAGCACTTCGGGACACACCTGTGACAGGCCCCTCTTTGCTGCTAAATCAAGGAAGGATTTGAGAGCCTGCAGGAATGTCCTTTAGATGGGTGACTCCTCAGGCTCAGACAGTGGAGCTGTTGTTCCGGACAGTAGCAGGGGAGGGGAAGGAGGCAGAGAAATCCGCCGGAAGCCCCAGGCAGTGCCCCCCCCTCCCTTGTGTGCATGACAATCACACAGGCTCCCTGCTTACAGTACCCATTCCAGGGTTCCACCCCTGGAGTGTCTGACCCAGTTGGTCTAGGGAAGGGCCCTGGAATCTGCATGGTAGCAGGCCCCCTGGGTGATTGTGTTGCTAGTTGTCTGTGAACCCTCATT
>PVKH010014080.1:0-16618 GCA_004027955.1 Chaetophractus vellerosus
AGAACCATAAAATGGGTTGGCTTTTAACACAGTCAATTTATTAGTTAAAAACCTTACAGTTTTGAGGTTGAGAAAAATATACAAATGAAGCCATCATCAAGGTGATTCTTTCTCCCTGAAGAGCAGCTGCCATCAACTCTTGACTCCTCTAGCACATGGCAAGGTACATGGTGGCATCTGCTGGTCTTGCCCTTCTTTTATGGATTTCATTGTTTCTGTGGTTTTCTCTCTTTTTGTTAGCATTTCATTCTTTTAGAAAGGACTTCAGTAAAGGTTTAAGACCCACCCTGGGTGTGGCAGTTTGAAATTATCTTATGAATCCCCAAAAGAGAAAGATTATTTTTGCAAACTAATCTTTTCCTCTGGGTGAGATACGCTTTGATTGCATTAAACTCAGCTGAGATGTCTTTGATTAGATTAGGTGTTAAGATTATGGCTTTTGATTTGATGATATCAGTGGGCATGATTCAGGTTGAGTCCCCTCCCGTTTTCTAGGTCTGATATGCATGCATACTCGCACAGACAGAAAGACAAGAAGGAAGAGAGAGTTCGGTCATTTTTGATCCTGCCATGTGACAGAAGGAAGAAAGCTCAAACAGCTGAGGCCCCAGGGAGAGATGCACCATTTTACTTGATGGCTTGCAGCTGAAATTAGGAAGAGAACAGAATGGTCAAGACTGATATAGAAGGCCCAGAAATAAACAAACCCTATTTCAGGAGAGAGAGAGGAATCCTGAAGAGACAAGCCCTATGCCAGCTTGTAGCTGAAATCAGGGAAAAATAAGAACAGCTGAACTGAGAGAGGAAGCCCAGAGGGGAAGGCTGAAACCTAGCAGAGATAAGCAGCCATCTTGCTTAAACACATGGCAACTGACTTTGGTGAGAAACATCTCTGATGATGCCTTGATTTAGTCTTGGAACTATAAGCTTTTACTTCCAAATAAATCCCCATTATAAAAGCCAAAAGCTTTCTGGTACTTTGCATTGGCTCTGGGCCACACTTTAACTGAAGTAAGCTAATCAAAAGGTTTTACTTACAATGCAAATATTCCTGCTGGCCTGATTTTGTGATAATCAGGGTAGCCTGAACATTCACTATATTAGAAACCATGGATGTGTCCCCAGACCTAGTTTTTATCCCTAGGTCTGGCTTTTGGAATGCTGGTGATAAACTAAGACTGATTTATTATATGGCCATCCTGTATAGGAAATGGCTGTAACACTAGGTATCTTTGGTCAACCTTAAGAGATATAACAGGGGGACAGATGTGGCTCAAATGGTTGGGTGTCTGTCTCCCATATGGAAGGACCTGGTTTCGATCCCCAGGACCTCCCAGTAAAAATTTTAAAAAAGAAAAATATAGAAGGCACGTTGGCCACCAGGCCCCATGCACAGGTGCACCACCAGGCACCTGCATGGGTGAGCCATCAGGCCCTGTGAGCAAGTAAGCCACCAGGCTGTGTCTGTGGGTGCGCCGTCAGACCCCGCGAGCAGGTGCCCTGCCAGGCCCTGCAAGCCACACAGCAACATTATGACATGACAGGAGAGTGACACAAGGGAGAGCCAAGGTGAGATGCACCGTAAAAACAGGAACTAAGGTGGCACAGGCAGTAGGGAGCCTCTCTCCCACATAGGTGGTTCCAAGGATCAAATCCCAGTTAAGACAGAAGGAGAAGGATGAGAAGAGAGGGCAGGAAACTAAGACAGAGTCACCCAGGGAATGGATACAGAAACAGCAAAAATGGGCAGAGGGATGGTAAAAATGGGCAAAGTAAATAAATAAATAAACAAATCCTTAAAAAATATATAGGGAGGAAAATACGGACTACAGATAGTAGTAATATTTTGATGATGCTCTTTCATGATATGTTAACAAATGTTTCACAGCAATGCAAGGTGTTTGTGTAGGGGGGTGATGTGTGAGAGCCCTATATGATGCTATGCGTGTTTGTTTTGTAAGTTCACGATTTTTACTGAACAATTATAATTTATGTATGTTCATGTATGAATGACATACTTCAATAAATTCTTTAAAAAAAAGTTCTTACTTACAATAGCTTTATACCAAAAGGAATGGATAACCTTTAGGAATGTAATTTTCTAAAATACATATATCTTTGGGGGCTGGCTGTAGCCCAGTGGATAGGGCGCCAGTTCACCACATGGGAAGCCCCGGGTTTGGTTCCCGGGGCCTCTCTGAGCGGGCAGACCACCTTGAGAGGGCAAGCTGCCATGGGTGGGGCAGAAGCACCATGGGAAGGGCAAAGCCGCCACGGGCAGGGCAAGTTGCCCGGGAACAGAGCAGAGCGAATGGGGCAAACCAGCTGCGCGGTGAGCTGACTCAGCGCGTCACTGCAATGGGGGGAGACAAAGCAGACATGGAAGAACGTGAAAATAAACACAACAAGAACAAGCAGAAAGGGGGAGATATGTAACAAAATAAAATAAAATAAAATAAAATACATATAGCTTCAAACAATCAGTTTATATCATTGTTTCTGTGAAGAGAACATGAAAAAAGGCAATGTTCTGATGCACAACATTTATATTTATCCTAATCGTAGTCATATCATATCATTCCTCTTTATAATCATCTGTTATTAATTTATATTTTTCATATATAGCAAAATGTAAATTATTTTGAAGTGATTTACTTTCACACATATGTATTCATTTAAGTGCACAGCCATAAATGATGCCATGGAAATTGAGGGAGGAAATAGAATTTAGAACAAAATATCAAATTTTTTTTTTTTAAGATTTATTTATTTTTATTACATATCTCCTGTCCCCCCCACCCCCCACTGCGGCGACGCGCCGAGACTGGTAACTGCGAAGGCGTGGCTTTTCCCGCTTGTGGGCGGCTTCTGCTTATATTCACGGCCGGCTCTCAGTTCGCGGGTGGCTGGCTGCGCTCCATTTGCAGGTGACCTGCCCTGCCTGTGGCGGCTCTTGCCATGTCCGTGGCAGCTTTTTGCCCTGCCCACGGTGGCTCTGGCCCTCCCATGGCGGCTTGCCATTCTCAAAGCGGTCTGCCCACTAGGAGAGGTCCCCGGGAACCGAACCCGGGACCTCCCATGTGGTATGCCAGCGCCCTATCCACTGGGCTATCCAGTCGGCCCCAAGAACAAAATATCAATTTAAAGTCACATAGCTATCTTTATTGCAATTGTTATACGGGCAAATATTGATTTTTAAAATGATGTGAATATCTACATTCAGAGAAGCTATCAATAATTCTTAATGTCTTTAAAAATTTTCAGATTTCCTTTATAAACTTTAAAGCCTTAATTTTTCTTCATAAAATGGCAAATCATACTCTTTCATACAGCTAAATTTTGTTAAAGTTAACTTTCAATTCTCTATTGAATATTCTGTTTTTATGTCTTCAAAGATTTATCTCAGGTGTGACTATGCAAAATATATTGTAGAAATTTTTATTTTAAGTAGGAAAATTACAATGCTCATTACAGAGAAAATTTTTATCATTTTATATTTTCTTATATTCTTTTCAAATGATGGAGGTAGAAAATATAGATTATAGACATTTTAAAGACAATTTGTTGTTAACACTGTGCTTCAAGAAATTTAGAGTTTTACAAAATTATTTTTCTTGGAGATTCTAACTGTAAATTATATTTGAGTTTATGGTCTGCATAAATTATGAGGAAACTTTCACTCTGTTAAGATTGTGTGAAAACAACTATGCAATCTGGTATTATGGTTATGAAACGGAATATTTTCTAATTTAGTGGTTGGGTTAATTGATTTAAAAAGAATGGATAATTTGAGCATAAAATCCACTTTTAGGCACCTTATAAAATCTTTGAACCATGTCCTATGTGAGAGCACTCTCCATTCCATTTGCATCACCGCCACCATTTTTGCCTGCATCTTCCTCCCCACAACTCTGGATGGCTTCCCCAATTTAGACAGTCTCTGTCTGCCCAAACCAGGCCACCCTTCTTTCTCTGTGTAAGCACTGCTTCCGTCTTCTGGACCACAGCCTCTCTCCCTCCATTCCAGAACACGGATGTCTTTTTCACTCAGCATGGCTCTTCCTAATAGCATTTGGTCTTAATTATTCAGAAAGAGAAGGGAAGGGAAAGGAAGAGAAGGTGAAGGGAGGGGAGGGGATAAGAAGAAAAAGAATGCAGGGACAGGGGAGGCAGAAGAGAGAAGGGCATAGAAAATATGTAAAGGAAGATAACAAGATTTTTCATCTACATTTCATAGGTAAAGAATTGAGGGCTTGGGGATGGGGGAGGGGAGATGCAGGCCAGAATAAGAGAGTCAAGCCAACTAGAATGAAGAGTGCACTCATACAAATGGATTCAAAACTGCTCTATTTGTTATAGGCCCGAACAAGAAATTTGCCCAAATGCCAAATATTAATCAATAAATTATTCATACAATAGAATATTATACAACAATTAATAATGAACAAATAATTGTTATGACAATAAAAACACAAATAACAAACAAATATTGATGGAAAGATGGTATGAATGTGATCATTGTGAAAATCCATTATGCTGTAAATGATAATTTGTGTACTTTTCTATATTTTTGTTACACTTTAAAAAGTTCAAAGTATTTTAAAATGTCACTTTAAATAAGATAACATACCATGGATATGTTATCATTGATTCCTATCTTTTTAAACCCATTTACTTATAAAATTCTTTTATGACTCTCCTATGTAATTAACATACATTTCATTATGAACAAATCAACACTGTTTCCAGTAGTACCCACTTTTTTTATCCTTGTAATATATGTAAAGCTGTATATATTAGTCTCCAGAACCATAGCATGGAAGTAGCCCCAAACATACATAAATACATGTTTATATATATGGAGCGTGATATTTCTAATTGCTAATATTTGCAACATTATTATATTTGAGATAT
This sequence comes from Chaetophractus vellerosus, assembly GCA_004027955.1. NCBI lineage: Eukaryota > Metazoa > Chordata > Mammalia > Cingulata > Chlamyphoridae > Chaetophractus > Chaetophractus vellerosus. Next base: position 4,915 of record PVKH010014080.1, read on the forward strand.
CTTGCATTTGAAGTTGTTTATTTTTCTTGTTATGCATCCTACAAGACCCCTATAAAATCAACAGGCATCCATTGTTCCTCTAAAAATGTCAACTCCTTGTTTTCATTTTTAAGAAAACATGTGATTCAATATATAGATTATTGTCATCTAATTGTGAACATTTATCTGCAAAGCTTTAAAAAAATTGAACAATGTATAATATTAATTCTCACCTTAGAGAATAAAAATGATTGACTAGAATAAAGTACTGAAGCGTTTCTCTCAAGATTCTTTCTAGTTTCTATATTCTGGGTGTTTTAGTTTTGTAGGATGCTTAAAGAAAATATGATGTAATGATTGGGCTTGAAAAATGGGAATTTATTAGTATTTTAGTTTGCTAAAGGCTGACAAGGCAATATACAATAAATGAGTTCGCTTTTACAATGGAGATTTATTAACCTATAAGCTTACACTTCTGATGCCATGAAAGCATCGAAATCAAAGAATCATCAGGAGAAGCTTTCTCCCTGAGCCACATAAATAGTTGATCTGATACATGGGAGTATCTGCCAGTCTCTGCCTTTCAGCTTCTTTCACCTTCTGGCTGCTCCAGCTTTCCCTCTACTCCTGCATCCTCTCTGTTTCTGTGGATTTCTTTCTCCTGGGTTCTGTTGATTTCTCCTTCTGGCTTCTGGGAATTTCTCTATTTCTCCCTGTCTTAAAAGGATTCTAGTAAGAGGATTAAGGCCCACCCTGGGCTATACCTTACAGAAGTAATCTAACCAAATGGCCCTTAATTGAATCTAATCTAATCAAACTGTCCCACCTACAATAGGTTTACATCCACAGGAAAGAACCTATTTCAAAGCATAATTATCTGGGGTCCACAAAAGTGTCAAACTACCACAATTAGCTTACAGTTTTGAGGCTAAGAAAATGTCCAAATCAAGGCATCATACAGGCAATGCTTTCTTTCCAAAGACTGGATACTAGTAATCCTTGGCTTGTCTGCCATCTGGCAAGGCACAGAATGGTGTCTGCAGTTGTCTCCCTTCTCTTCCTGGTTTCCTTGGTTTATGCTTATTTTTTCAATGGCTTTCTTTCTCTCTGTATCCATTCTATTTATAAAGGACTCCAGTAAGAAGAATAAGTCCCATCCTCAAAAAGATGGGTCGCACCTTAACAGAGTAGCCTCATCAAAAGGTCCTACATATAGTGGGTTTACACCCACAGGAATGGATTAAATTTAAGAACATAATTTTCTGTGCTGTGTATAGCTTCAAATCACCACACCAGGTTCACACTCCATTCCATCAGCCATTTCTATTTACTAGTTTTTTTCTTATTTTTTTATAAGCCCTAGATTTTGTTGCATGGAAGCAATTGAAAATAGACTCCAGTGGAAAAGTGTGCCCTGGGGTGATGCAGTAGCCAGTGGCTAGCCCCATCTGCTCCAGCCTTGCCAGGATAAAGTGTCTAGGCAAGTGCTTGGCCACTCATTTGGAAAACAGAAGGCATCCAAGAGTAGGTGAAGTCATCTCTAGCATAATGTGTTTTTAACTGCTCTATTTACCGGTTTTTGATCAAATAATGTAATGTGAAATTTCTAGATTATAGTATTTGACTTAGGATCATGACCTTCATAAATAATTTTAAGGGAAGTGTTTTGATAGAGAGGAAATGTGAAATATTACCAGACATACTCACAAACACACACATACAAGTCCAGTATTTACTGTTTTTTGTTTGGTTTTTGCTTATCTTTCCTCTAGTCAGATTTTATGATTTCTCTCTTTTGATTGATACTTTGATAATCAGAGCAGTTAAATCCTGCCTTACTTTCTTTTTAGGAGCTACAGGCACTAACACACAAAAAACGGAAGACTGAGGTTTCGATAGACTTGCATATTTGAAGGATCCAGTGAAGGTCAGTGCTCTTAATGACCATGGGGAAGAGTGGTGAAAGGTGAGGTGCGAGACTTTGTGAAACCCAGAATATGGTGGGCTAAAATGATGTTGAGGTTTTTTATGTTGCCTTAACTAGGGTAGAAAGCTACTAAGGAGAGGGTATAATAAGGTTAGTGTGATAGTTTAACGTTCTTTTATGAATCCCCAAAAGAGAATTAATCCATTCCTGGGGGTGTGAGACCCTTTTGACTGGACTACATCAGTGAGGTTGTTACTCAAATTGAGTCTCCACCCTCTTGCTGGGTCTAATAAAATAGTAGACACAGAGGGAGACACACACACAGGAAAAAGAAGCTGCCATATTTGATCCTGCAATGTGGGAGAAAGAACTCCAGTTTCACTCACAGCTGAGCAGCAAGGAGAAAAGCCCCCAAGAGGCACAAAGAGCTGAGGCTCAGAGAGAGATGAAACATATGCCTGATAGCTTGCAGCAGATCTGGGGAAGAAAGCAGAGCAGCTGAGACTGATAAAAGATGCCCAGAAAGAGACAACCTCTATGCCTGCTTGCCCATAGTTAGCTCCAGGTGATTGTAGATTCTGGAAGGGAAGGCAAGGACCTGAGCAGAGATCAGTAGTCATCCTGATTCACGGCTTGGCCAGACAACAAGATCAACAGTAGCTGACTTTGATGAGAAAGCACCTCTGATAGTGCCTTGATTTGGACATTTCATGGCCTCATAACTGTAAGCTTTAAAGCCAGGTAAATTCCCTTTATAAAAGTCCACCCATTTCTGGTACTTTGCATTGTAAGCCCTTTGGCAAACTAAAACAGATTTACATTTTTGTTTCTAAAGATCAATCTGCCTGAAGTGTGATTAATGCATCATAGGGGAAAGATTCAAGATAGAATGAATGGTTGGGAAGCTTTTTTACTTGTCCACGTGAGAGAAAATGGTGATTTGAATGTGGATTATTGTAACATAGATGGCACAACTTACTCACATTTGGGAAATATTTTACTTGTATTCAACATGTATTTGCAGTAACTACATGATCATTTTTGTCTTGGGAATAATGTTTGACACAAGAACACAGAAAGAGAAGAAGAAAATGCCAACTATTTTCACATATTCCTAGATATAGGTCTAAGCTGAGGCAAATCTTTAAAGTGTGCAAAGCATATATTTTTCCTTGTCACATCTTTATCTATATCTTTTCATATAACACCATGTCTGATTCCCCATATTCCTAGGGACACAGTGTCCTCATGCTACCTTCATTTCCTCATTATGACTTCCTTCAGGTTTGACAAATTTAAAAATAAAAAATAAAAATAAAAATACTCCAGAGTCCACATTTTGCATTCACTATACCATTTCTCCAAACACCCATTACCGCATGCCGGAAAATACATGATTAAGTAAGTGAGCAAATAATTACATAGGATGGAAATAATTTTCTGCAGTTTCTGAAGACCTGATAGATCATTATCCACACCTTGAAATTTCTTATTTTATTTATTGTTAGGAAAAAAGACACAACTCATAGAGGATGACCAGGTGTAAACCAGCTACAACCCACTAAATGCTAAGTGTAGACAGAGACTAATGGATCAAACAATGTAGTTTATTACTCAGAGCATAGCAGACATCATGAACAACAGCAGAGTTGCATTGGTTCCTGGCCCTCAAGTGCTACTGGGAGGCAAGGTGACCACAGATGGATACTATGCACATAGTGGGCTTCATACCACAGCTGAGGACTTAGAGCTTGACTAAATTGCCGATTTTATAGAAAGCAGCAGGCAAGCCTCTTCTTTGTCTGAAGCCAAACTTGTAAGAAGACAAAAGGCCCAGAGAGGACTATTTCCCAATATGTATATAAGTAAGTGTGTGTATAGATACAGATAATAGATGATAGATACAAATATATAAATATGTATGCATTCATGTATGTATGTATGCAATTGTTTTTTTATTTGTATTTTTATGGAAAAGCATTGTAATGAAGCAAAGCAAAAACACTCATAGATTATGAGCTAGGAATTATTTTAGCCAGTCAGCTGAGCATCTAATACCTATGTTTTACGTGGTTTCAAACATTCCTAACTTGCTTAATCTAAATTCACAGAGTTCTAAACCTTCCAGTTTTCATTTTGTTTTGTCATATTTTTGGAATCTTAATTACTCCCATAGAGGTAACACTTGGAATTTTAGTAAGGAGGGAAACTGCTGGGCCAGAGTTATTGGGGTGGCATGGGAAGAGGTGAAGACTGCAACTATTTGTAATTCATGTATTTGTAAATCAAGGCCTTCCGGCACCCATGAACTGAAACAATACATTTTTTATAAAGAGTAGTAGCTTCTACTGCTTACAGAGGAATGAAACTTAGAGTATATTTTCAGTTGCTGAGGCTTTTTTCTGCTAATGTGATCTCGTAAAAGCTAAGAAGCTGAATGAAAAAGATAAGACATATAACAACGCATATGCCTACTCAAAGAAGTTCTTTGTTCTTTTTCTTAATTAGAACACCATTTCTTTACAAATTCAATATGCAGTATTTGTTTAAGAAGGCTAGCAGTATCTCATACTGTAGTGGTTGTAACACCTGTATAAGCTACCCAGCTAACCAGAAATGTGCTAACACCTGCTCCAAGAACCCTGGAGAAATGATATTGGTCATGAAGGCTAATTATGCAAAGATATTTGAAGAAATGCTCAAAACTAAAACTACCACAAAACTATCTATGATAGCAGGTGCATAAGTAAATTATTTCATGGCATAGCCAATAAAATGAGAACTCAATCTAAATTGGAACAAAGTTTCCACAAAAGCATAATATTATTCTCACTAGAAAAAAATATATAAACCACATATTTCCCCATGGCAATTTATTAAAAATTTGTATCTATATATATATAGATAGATAGCCACACAAATGTATATAAATATACACATGTAATACACATAAATATACATATGAAAACACTCATATAGGCATATGTATATGTTTATAAGGTAGAAAACCAGGGAAATATGTTTACTTGCTTATATGCTTTATGAAGTTTAAAATATTTGACTCATTTTGCTATCAAGAGTGAATCTTAAATGCTACAAGTGGTATTTCCAGGTAAGTCAATTCTGTTCATAAATCCAACAAGAAAACTTATAAATATTGATTCATAATACAAGAATACAATTAGAAACCAACTTCCATTCAGATTTTGACCACATTCCATATTTGCCTCCTGTATAACCTAAACAGAACAATTCCCAAATATAAGGATAATATATATAGATCCTTTATGCTTATTCAGAAAGATTGTCTCTATGATGAACCAGCCATTCTGAGTGAAGCAACTTTCAAAGATGATACAACTAATCATTTCTTTAGTGCAAATAAAATTGTAGCATTTATGTTATTCTGCCAGATGTTGAATATATTAGAGTCTGCCTGAATAAATTATTTTCCAAGGATAAATAGAAAAATTTGAAAGACAGGAAAGCATTTTCAAGTCATTCATGTTCTTAAGAAATGAAGAAATAATATTTATAAAAGCATCAAATTAATTTCAATGTAACGGAATATGTGCATGACAGCTCCTGATGGATTTATGTGGTTGTGCATGTAAATAATTGGGCATTTTCACGTGGAAGGCATAAAAGAACCGCAGACAAAGTTAGAAGGTATCCTGGATTCCCGAAGGGAGTGTTACTGTGCTCTATTCGTTTTTCAGCAAATGCAAAGTCCTATTTGGTTACAGATGAAACTTTGCTAATTATAAAAAATAAATGTTAATAAATCAGGGATGTATATAAATATTTATATATTCTCTATTTTATTAAAAGGGGAATGTCTATATCATCAAAATTATAAGAAGAAAAGCTTTGAGGGAAGAAGGAATTAGAATACTCATTCAAATGCCCCTTTAATATTAGGCAAATATGGCATGCCATATGTGGAGAAAAGAGGAATTGATAATACTTGCAATTGAGTGAATCAATGAAATACAACATTTTGCAAGCTAAAAATCACTAAATTTTATAAGATAGATTAATAAACAAATTGCCTATGTGTGTGAGTTAATGGCAATGGAAGAAAGAGATGCTGAGGTCTTCATGGAATTATATTGGTTATGCCAGAGGCTACATAGGAATAGATGACTTTTAGTTTCAGATTTGGAGACATTAGATCCAAAGGGAGGATGAAACCTACAAAGGGTGCAATTCTGTATTTGTAGTCTCCATTTTGAAAACATCAAACAGAAAATCAAGTTGGTGTGGAATTTCTGTTATTTAGGTGTATTAATTAGGTGATCTTCTTGGTAAATTGTCTCCAAATTACCATGTACTCCCAACTCTGAGAACACACAGTTTTCAAGAAGATTCATCTAGCTATTGGAAGTCAATAATGATAACTACCTCTAATATTTTTATAAACTGTAAGATATTTAATTTTGTAACATTTTTATAAAATTTGACTTAGGTGTTTTCAATCAGGAGTTTTGGCAGACTTTCATGGGCCATGCACATTATTGGAAGAAGCTTCAGTTTAATGAGGAACTATAACTGGTGAGGTTGTTTAATGTTCCGTGGACATCCTCTTTATAGAATTTAATGAATAATATTGTACATTTGGAGCAAAAACTTCAAAAGATTCTGTGCAATTTAACTAACTGACTCTAAAGTGATAGAAGTAAAACCCTGACAATCATGCACCTTTGGAATGTAATACTCATTGGTAAAATATATAAAAGCTTGTATTTAAAAATTTTAGTTCATTGTACCATTTCTTCTGGATTCAGACATATTTTTTAAACATATAGCCAATCTAATAGAGGTAAGACCTTTACTTATTCAGTATTATAGTGCTTGGTGCTCAAGTGAAATTTAATGTTGTAGCAGAGCAGAAATATATCTGTATTAATAGAACTACTAAACTAATGAAAGAAGTTTGGCTTTTAGGCTACAACAACCTTAACTGAAACCTTCAATGTCAGTAGTCTAAGCCATTATCTCACCAATCTTCACCATGTGTGCAAAACTCCTCTCATTAGGAGTTCATAAAGGCATAAAATTCTTAGCATGATATAAAAGAAACTAGGTGTGAAATTGTGGTTTATGGTAATCTGTTTTTCTGCACTATTTCATGTATTTCTTATAAAAATATTTCTAGCAATGTGAGTCACAAAATAGGTAAGAGTAACAATATGCACTTTTTCTGTAGAAAGATGAATTATTATTTTATCTACAAAGACAAATTGCAAATTTTTATCTGGATCATTTTCTATTTTGTTATTTCAAAAAAATGTTTAGGTGATCAACATTTCTATGTTTACATATTTCATTTTTAACTAGTTACTGTTACCAATCTTTTTTGCACAAAATAGTTAAAAATGGCATTCCAGAGTAATTGCGTTTTAAAGAAATATTAATTTTCAATATTCAATGTTAAGAGATAGTAAGTACATATAGATATTGAGTGATTTCAGGTCTTGTGCAGCTGTTGGCAATAAAACTTGTGAATCTGGGGAACACAGGATAAATAAAGTCATCCTTAACTAAGAAAATATTGCTCATAATATATCTTAAGGGTGATAAATTCTCTTTACAAATAACCATTCTTATTGCTTTCCACATAAGCAGTAATCTGAAACAGGAATTTTATCCTCAAATGCCATGGCAACTTAACACAAAAATGAAAGGCAGTTTGTTCTCCCAGTTTCAAATCCTATAACTTCCTAAAACTCTAATCACATATTTATAATATTTGTTGTGCATGTTGTGCTGGGGCAGAGAACAGCATGGGGAATGAGGGGCATGAAAGGAGAAACTGTGTCAGAGATTCAAACACATAGCTTAAGCTCACACTCCTGGTACATAACAGACATTCAGATCCACTTGGTGCAAATATCTAATTCTTTCTGGGTTGCAAGCAAGAATTGTCTACCCTTTTTACTCAGCCTTGTCACCCATGACAGAGAAAATTCACATTTATAATAAGAGCATTATCAAGAGTAAACTCCTTTCTTTCCCATGTAAGAAAATCTATCAGAATGAAGCAAATAAGGTTGTATTATCTACACACTTCCTGCTGCCCACCCCCAAACTGCAGCTACAACCATTGTTTGTTTCATTTTTTTACTTCCAGTACTTCCAACTTCATAACCTGCTACTTTTCAGAGGGTTTTTTAAAATTCTAGTATATTAAATTCTGTTTATTCCACAAGATATATATGCTTGAGTGATTATCGTCATTCTTTCTTTCAGGTTCTTCCAAGCACAGAACATTCCAAAATGAAGAGGCTTTAAGTTTTATTTTTTGTTCAGCCATTTCTACTGAGTTACAGGGGAGACAGGAAATAGCTTTTAGATTTAAGGGATAATTGTAATTCCCCTGGGATGCTAAAATATTTAGAACATTTTATTTAGAATAAAAATTATGAGGTATTAGTGAACTTTTTCAGGATGATGTTCACCAAAGTTTTTGCCAAACATTCCATCCAGGTAGGAGTGTGTGTGAGAGGGGAAGGCAATGTTGTCATGGTACCCTGGTAGCTTTGCCAGTCTGCACCATGTGCCTACTCTATGCATTTCCAGTAGCCATTTTTAAATGTCAAGCCATGAAGTTGTGCCTCTTTCTTTCCTTACCTGCTAGAACTACTGGTTTTTAATATTAAATTACCATAGTATCCTAGGAGTTCCTGACATCTTCTTTTAGATTAAAGACCTATATATTAAAAAATAACATATCTAAAGTAACTGGGATAAGGGCCCTCAAATTGTTTTTAAAACCTTTTCTTTGTCCATGGTTACATTCCTCTATTACAGAAGTTACGATGTAAAATTGGATAACCCTGTATTAAGCAAATTATTTGAGTTTATTGTTTTTTAAAATTTTTTCTTGAATGATAAATCAACATTTTGGCTGAATAATTACCTAGACACAGGACTAGATACAAAGTTCATGGTGCTTCTTTTCCTTCTTTTGAATATTTGCTGAAATCATTAATGTTACCTATTATATTTTGTTTCAGTTAATTTTACTTGAAATAGTGTTTTTCATATTTAGATTATCTCACTTATATTCAAAATCAACTTCCTAGAAAAGATCTAGGAATGAAGTATTTTGCTTATTTTCTGCATATTTAAAAGTTGTCAGATTACTTTGTTTATTTGGTTGTGAAATTATAAATGCAAAACTTAGTATCTATTTCTTCAGTAAGTAAATATTTTTGGGGGGGCCTGGTGCATATCATGTTATTAAATATTACGAATGCACTGTTGGGGCAAGTAGGCAAGATTCTCTGTCTTCATATAATCTATTTTTACTATAGTAAATGTGCTTAATCCCACTACGAAATTAACAAAAACATGTCACTTTTAGTGAGTGCTTCTAAATAAAGTTAAACAGTGCACTAAGTATGCTTACCAGTGGAGATCTCACCGATTAAGGAGAGAAGAATGACCTGTGATATAAAGAGTTAAGAGAAGCTAAATAGAGAATAAGAAGAAAAAGAGAAAAGGAGTAGGCAAAGAAGACAATGACGAAATGAAGGAGAGCACGGCAGGAGACAAGATAGAAGGGGAGCATATTGCAAAGCGAGACTCGGAGGTTGGAAGGGCCAAATATGTAGGAAATATAGACAAAGGAAAATAATTAAACTTTACCCTGAACTCTATGGAAAACTATTGAATGTTTTTAAGGAGATAGGTGTCATGGTCATTTTGTTTTTTGTATAATAAATTAGAAAAAATATGTATTTTGAATAGACTAGTTAGGATATTACAGTATATTACAGGAGTCCAGGGGGGAAATTATGGTAAATCAGAAGAGATTGAAAAAGCTGGAAGTATGTTGAGAAAAGAAAAGTCTATCTTCTAAACTTTTTCTGTAAAGGTCCAGGTAGTAAATATTTTAGACCAGACTTCTCTTTTACCTCTGATATTGTAGTGTGGAAGCAGTTATTGACAATATATTTTAAAACCGGTTTTACTCTTCCAATAAAACTTTATTTACAAAAACAGACAGTGGGGTGGATATGGCACACAGGACCTAGTATGCCAACCTGTTCTTTATCAATGAACAAAAAGGCAATGTGTGAGACCTTTTATTCTTCAGGAAATTCATGTTCAAGTTCAAAGTCAAATTAAACCATTGATGTCTACATTTCTTTGCTGGACAAATTCCTTTTTTTGTAAATCTAATTTTTAATATAAAATAATTATTTGAAAAATGCTTATGATCATTTATTGATAGAACTTATAGTAAAAGTGAAAACTTCAAACTTTTATTTAAATTAAGGTGTGTAAATGTTTAATATAAAAATGTGCAGCAAAATACATGAAATACAGATTTGAGCTCATGAAATTCTTTAAATACATGCACAGTGCACAGCTGGCTTGTCATCATTTCTGCACATTCTCTAATTTTTATTACCAGACTTTATTATATTTCTTCTCATGGAAATGCAGAAGAGGAAACTAATGCAGACACTAAATTCAATGAGCCATTAAATAGGTGACAATAATCATTATAGCCTCTTTGAATATTAATTAACATAAAGATACACATAGTGGAATTATCACCTATGTTGCTCAAAAGAGAGTATTTTCAGAAACTCTAAGTTACACCCAGGAAGGTAAATTATATTTATGTTAATTAACAACTGCATTAAGTTCTTGAATGGAATTTGTAGTTCTGCTTTAAATATTTCCCTTGATTATCTGTGCTTTTAGAAATAAGATTATAAGGAGAGATATTTCCTTTTTGTTGATTTCATTCTTTTGAAGTAAATAAGGTATCGGGTTTGAAGTAGTAAAACTTATAAAACATAAAAGGGTAATAATAATTTAAAAGTAGTAGCTAATATTTTTGAGTCATTTACTTTGTGCCAGGCACTATTATTTAAACAACACTAGAAAATGGTTTCTCTTCATCCCCCTACTTTGCTGATAAAGAAACTGAGGCTCAGACAGTTTAGATGACTCAACTATGGTCCACACCAGGCAACGTAGACTCCCAGGCAGCCTGCATCAGCCACGGGGCTCTTACCCCTGTGCACAACACCTTATGGAAGGGATCTATGGGGACACAACCTCAGATTTATACAGGTCTCAAAAGGATTGCATTTGGAGTGCCAAACAGACACAAATTTTGCTGCTGATTAATGTTTCACTTCCACAATATGTCTTGATTTCTTTTTAGAGGGCCAAGATTAATGAAGATACTAAAGAAGGATCAGAATGTGGTCTGCTTCTCGGGAGCTATTTAAGCATGTGAAAAATGAGATTTACATTCATAAAACTATTTGTGACATTTATAAGTTTCTGTCTCTGTTTCTCAGCCACATACGTGCAAGCACACGGGCACAGGCACAAATGCTTGCACACTTGCATGCACAGATGCACAAACATAAACATGTTCACTTGCACATATACACCTTGTAGTGCCCATAGAACTACAGCGAATTGGTGCTAGACCTCACTTTATCTTTAACTGAATTCCAGAAATTGACATAATTATTCTTGACTCATTTATATCATCTAGGAAATTAGGCTGTGGCATTAGGAAGCATAGATGGTCTCTAAAGTCCTTTATTTTACTCTTATAATCTATGATTTTGTGTTAATTTTATAAAATATGGTTTAACAGGGTACAGTGTTTTGGTGAATCACAATGATAATGGTGAGTTTCAATACAAATTATAGACTCAGATATTGATATACTTTACCAATAATTTTTGTTTTTTTCTCTATATAAATGTGTACATCTTTAACTCTCTTCTTTTTTTATTTATTTGTTTATTTATTTTT
>PVKH010014081.1:0-16620 GCA_004027955.1 Chaetophractus vellerosus
AATAGGTAATAAATAAAAAATAAATCTTTAAAAAAAAAGAAATTTACTTTCCAATTTTGTTTACATGTTTGAGCAGAAGACTTAAAGTTCTCAAATAAAGGAAAATTGAAGATTTTGAGTACATCTCCCTTCCTGAACTGGGAGAGGGAGAGGTAACATAAGCCACATACACCCCACTATTAGACCCCCTAAATAGTGACCTAGATTGTGAATACCAATGTTGATTATTTTTCAAGCCCACTATCAACAGATATCTCAAAGATTTCATAAAGTTTATTGTGAAAGAAAGAAACCAAACCAAGCAAAGAGTTAAATGACTTTGTACTTAATGATATACAATGCCTTTTACAGGGTATATTTGTTGTGAAAACACATTTTTTAAGATACTACAATTTTAAAAAATGCAAACACTGACAAAATTTCACTATGTTATGTCTTTTAGATTCTCAAAAATATATAAAGTTGTGCTGAAGTTACTATTGGTGAATCATGTAGGTTCCAAACTAATATTTCTCCTAAAATGGTCTTATAAATTCATAGGGAATCTGAAAAACAATAGAAGGGAGCTTCCACTGACCTTTATGCTGAGGAATCCATGGTCTATGGAGCTTGAAGGAAAACTGATGTGTTGCTATATTTGATTTTCTTAGAACACCAAATTATATAAATATTCATTAATAATTTCTCCACAATTGGCTTTCAAACTCATGTAATTCCTGATCATTCATTCAAACAATTTTATGGATTGAGTAATAATTGCCAGGTTATAAAAATAAAAACCCCTTTCTTATTAAACTTATATTCTAGGGGAGAAGTAAAAAATGTAGAAATGCAAATAAATTGAAATATGTGTGTGTGTGTGTGTGTGTGTGTGTGTCAAGCAGTGAGCAGTGCTATGACGAAAAAAATAAAGCAGGTTAATGGGATTCAGATTAATGGAAGTAGTTTTTACTTCAGATAGTGCTTGTCAGAGATAGCTTCTCTGAGGAAGTAAGGAGCATTTTATGTAATTATCTAAAGAACATTCAAAGCTGAGGGTAGAGCAAGTGCAAAGTTCCTGAGAAGCAAATAATCTTTATGTGTGTGATGAACAGAAAGATGGTTAAAACAAGCAGACTGATCAAAAAACAGAATGGTTAGGAATTTGGTTGGTGAAATAGCCATGAAGGTAGGGTTATGTAGAGTCCTCTAAGAAAGGGTAAGAGTCTTTTATTTTATTATAAGAATAATGGAAATAGATTAGAGGGTTGAATGTGGGGGAAGTGACATGATATAATTTACATTTTATACAGATAACCCTAACAGCAATGACTTTAGAGAGGCAATAGAGAGCCATGAGAACAGTCAGGAAACTATGGCAAAAATCCGAATGAGAGATGATAGTGGCTTGAAATAGGGGGGTAATCATGGAATTGTGAGAAAGGGTCAGATTCTAAATACATATTTGACAGCAGTGTTGACAGTACCAGCAGATTAATGTTGTGCTTCCTAACAGGTTATTGGTCAAAGATAATAAGACAAGTCTTCCACTCTGACCAAGATGAAGGAACAGAGACTCAGTTTAATCTTCTTGCCTTATACAATAAGAGAATTGCACAAAATAAATTAAATAAAAATTTTCAGACTTTGGATGTCAGGTAATACATGAATGTGATCCCTAAACAAAGAAGAAGAAAAAAGTAAGGTAAGCACTAAATTTCAATGGAGGCAGTTTCCAAACAGCTGCACAATTTTACAGGTTTTGACAAAATGTATAATGATCTGTATCCATCATTGCAATGTCATGCAGGACAATTCTAGTGTCCCCAAAATGCCCCATACACCTATCCTTCCCTCTCCCTCACCTCAAAATTTCTGGTGACCACTGTCTTTATATGAATGATACAATTTCTTCTATTGCTAGAATAATAAATCTACTTTAGTTCATAGTTCCATTCCCCCCATGTTTGGTCATTCCTCAATATTGAGGATTTGGGGATGGTGACGCCTGCTCTGTTTCTGATTGAGAGGGTGCTTAGATCCCACGGAGCAGATGGATGGAACTGTCTTGCTTGCTTTTAGGCTTTTTAAGACAGGTCCAAAGATGTGTTTATTATTGGACTAATTTAGCCGCACAACTAAGGTGATGTCTTTCTGAAGATTTTATCTCCTGCTCCATATTTTACAATGTCTTTTCATCCCTGTGTGAGCTCTTGAAATTGTTTTCCAGTGGCTCTTTCCTAATCTTCAGGTATTTTCTCTTGTACATTTGCAGTTCAATACCCATCAAAAACTAGATGGTGTCCTTCTGAAAATTCAGAGCTGTCTTTCTGACAGTATTCTGTCCTGCAGCTCTCCATATTCTTAGTCATCAATGCAATGAGATATCTAGACTCGGTTTGTGTGATGCAAAGTGTAAACCACAATATAAACTATAGACCCTGGTTAGTAGCAATAATTTAATATGTGTTCATCAATTGTAACAAACATACCACACTAATGAAAGATGTTGTTAATAGGGAACAGTGGGGGAGGGGAAAGGGGTGGGGTATATGGGAATCCCCTATATTTTCCAATGTAACATTTATGTAGTCTAAAGCATCTTTAAAAATAATATATATATATAAATAAAAAAACAAGCTTTTAATATAGTCATCTTATTTTAAGGAACTTAATCCCATGCCAAAATAAAACCCCACTCTATTTAAGAGATGATAGCAAGATAAAATTCACAATGTCTAAGAAAAACTCACAAATTAATAGGCATACAAAAAGGAAGAAAATATGACCCATCACCAGGAGAAAAATCAATCAATAAAACAATTGCAGAAATTAGAGAGATGATGGATGTAGCAGAAAAGTTATTAAAGAGCTACTATAAACATGTTTCATTTGTTCGATAAGCTTAAGGAAAGCATGGGTATGATGAAAAGAGAAAACAAATTTATGAAAACGTCATTAAGTAGAACATTATGAGAGGAAAAATGAAATATCTGAAATGAAAAACACATTGTGTGACATTAGAAGAATATTAGACACTGCCAAAAAGAAGATCAGTGAACTTGCAGACATAACAATATATATATATACAAAATGAAACAGAGAGGAAATGATGGTAAAAATGAACAGAGCATCAATATTCTGTGGAACAATATTAAGCATCAATCATACATGTAATAGGAGTCCCTAAAAAAGAGGTGGTGAAGGCAGAAAAATATTTGAAGAAATAATGGCTAACAGTTTTACAAATTCGCTGAAAAGTATAGAATTACAGATCCAAAAACTTAAGAAATCCCAATCAGAATAAACATAAGTAAAACTGTGCAAAAGCACATCATAATATAGTTGCTGAAAATTAATGATAAAGAGAAAAATCCTTAAAGTAACCAGAGGCTAAAGTAGGAAATGATAAAAGTTACAGCAGACTTTTTTCTAGAAACTTTATAATACAGAAGACAATAAAGGGACATCTTTAAAGATCAGAATGAAAAACATAGCTCTCAATCAAGAATTCTTAAGGCAGTAAAAATATCATTCAAAAATAGGAACTAAATGGACTTTTTCAGGCCAATACACTGTGAGATTTAATCACTTTCAGATCTGCATTACAAGAAAGTTATGGAAGTTTTTCGGAGGGAAAGAATATAGTACTGAATGGAAACTCGGATTCACACAAAGAATGAAGAGCACCAGAAATGGTAAATATTTGACTAAATTAAAAAGTCATTTAAAGCAAAAATAATAGCAGTGTCTTGTTGGTTATATAACATTTGTAGAAGTAAAAGGTATGTGAATAATAACACAACAACTATTTGAGGGAAAATGGGGGTAAGTTTCACTAAGTATATTACACTTTTGAAAAGATATATTACCATTTGAAGGTATGCAGTGATAAGCTAAAGAAGCAACAACTAAAAAAAATAAAACAAAGAGGTAGAGTTAATAAGACAATGTTGGAGAAAATAATGGAATAAAAATATATTTTAATCCAAATAAAGCAAGAAAAGAGGAAAAGGGGAAGATCAGGTTAAACAAATAATGAAAAAAACAAGATGGGCAATATAAACACAACCATATCAATGATTACATTAAATATAAATGCTCTGAACATCTCTAATTAAGAGGTAGAATATTCATATTACATTTTTTATAAAAGCAAGACCCCACTACATGCTCTCTACAGGAAGTCTACTTTAAATTTAGAGACATAGACTAAAAATTAAAAGATGGGAAAAGATATGCTTAGGCATATCCTAATCAAAGAAAGCTGAAGTGAATATATTAATATTAGACAACATAGATTTTAAAACAAGAAATATTACTAGGGTTAAACAGGTATTGGGAGACAATTATTCATGGTCCCTTGCATTTCTGCATGTACTGTGAAACATATCACTGACTGCCATTTGTTCTCAACAGTCTTCTCAATGGTTTTTGTATAGTAACCAGCCTTGGAAGATATATTTCCCTCTGGAACAAATGGCAGGTTTACTATTATCCTTGGAAGTTATAGTGTCTTTCTCTGGAGCAAGGGGCAGGCATGCTTACCGCTCATTATAAAAAGATTGTATTGCTCTAAGATCAAGGGTTCCTCTCCTATACTGGAACTCATTGAGTGTGCACGATTCATTTCGTCTTCTTCATAACACCCTGTAAATCTGGGGTTCAGGGAACTAGTACAAACATGATACTCTATTCAGTGGAAAATAAATTGTCATTCATCTTTAATCCAGGAGTCTGTGTCTTTTATCAGAATCCATGAGACTATGGTAGGCTAACTTGTTAGTTTACTAGTAGGAAAGAATCTTAGACTCTTCACAGATTTTGACTGGGGGAGCAAGGATGGGAGGTTGACATAGACATGGCTTTTAGGAAGAGGAATGATAAGGGCCTTGTATGCCAGTTGACTGGAGTAGAGGTAAGTCCATATGAATCAGTAACATTTCAGAATGTTGACTAAATTAGATGTTCAAACAGGTCATATATAGTTCTCAACTTTATTGCCTATTAATGGATAGAAATTGGATGAATGGTTGCAAACTGAGTATGAACTATTATATTCAAATACAGCTATACAAACAACATGCTATATTTACTAACCATCTTCCAGGTGGTGGCAGTGGGGTCACTTATTGGGTGGTCAGCTTCAGGTCCACTTCTTTGTAACAACTAGTACTAAGATTCATCCTGAGTGAGAAAAATATTCTGACCCCTCTCATACAACTGTTAAAGAAAGAGGTACCTACCTGAGGGAAAAAAAGGAGAGAAATTCATTACTACTTTGGGCAGAATATAGGTAAATTATTAGAATTTTGTCTGGTTTGCTTGACAAGTTAGGGGAAAGGGTACATAATGCATGCTAAAGAAGAATGGCAACAGCTGAGTTGTCTAATAGCTCAGTCCTTCTGTAGTCTAACATGTTAACAATAGAGCCATTTGGAGATGATGGTAAAGTTCTCAGAAGTTTTTGCAATGGGTCCTGATTGCTGTAGGGGAGCATTGGCATTCTTGGGAAGATTTTCCTGAGGCAGATAAAATGCCATGAGAAAGTATAGATGAAGCATTATGGAGGTGGAGAGAATAACAACATAGGGAATGGGGGAGGAAACACCTCAGATCCTAAGAAGTATGGTGTGGAAAGGGATATCAGTGTATTCTTTCTATTTTTCTTGGAGCCTTCCTCATGAGGAAAATGCCCTGGTACTGCTCTCCATATCTATAATAAGTAACAAATTTAATTGACTGCTTTGTCTACCATCCCTGGCCAAATGGCTCTGACCATGATTTGATTGCCATTCCCCTTCACCTTACCAAGTCTACCATAATTAACAAGGGATAGTCCAAGTTCCTGCACCTCCCATGCAAAGCTCCTGTCAATTTCTCTGGTCTTCCCTACCCTCATTCTAGTAGTTTCACTTAGTCATTCCTGAGAACAGATGGTTGCCACTGTCTGGTGACATGGAAAAATGGGACATATTAGATTGACAGCCCTGAGGCATTCCCTCCAGAAATAAGAACAAATTCAATTATTCAAACTGAACTTGGAACTGAAGATCTATCAGTTTGCCTGGAGACCACATTAGAAACACTATTAACCTGTGCCCCCTGATGAGGATAAATCCCTCTTTGTGGGAGTGGGGAGCAAAAACTCTAAATAACCCACACCTAAGTACTTACCAAGATAAATGAAAAAATAATATACATACAAAGACAGGTACAAGAATGTTCACAGGCGCTTTATTCGTAATAACCAAAGCGTAACATCCCAAATACTGGCGGTGTATGGATAAGCAAGTTGTGGTATATCTAACACAATAGAATAAAAATCAGCAATTAAGAGGAATAAATTAATACATGCAACAACATGTATGAATCTCAAAAGAATCATGCCACATGAAAGACGCCAGAAACAATAGACTGCATACTGTAGGCCCATTTATATGAAATACTAGAAATAGCAAAGCTGAAGTGAACAAAACAGAACAGTGGTTGCCAGGGTTTGGGCAAGGGGGAGACGATTGACTGCTAAGGGATATAAGCGAACTTTCAGGGTGATGAAAATATCCATGTTATGATTCTGGTAGAGGCTGGACGACTGTCAAAACTCACAAATTGAATTGTACACTTACAATTGGTGACGTTAATTTTATGTAAAGTAGAACTATAAAACCGATTTAAAAAGAATAGAAAACAACCAGACTATCAGTCAAAAAAGAAAGACATAGGGCAAATAAATAGCTTGACGTTTTAAAAAATACTTGACAACTTTTATTTTGACATACAACTTTTTTGATTGATGTCTGGTTTTTGGACTGATTTGACTGTTCATCAGTCAAAGTGCTCAGATAGGTTTGTGCATATGGATATGACCTTCATACAGAATGATCCTTTCTTAATGTATGCCTGAGGTTGCTAAGCTATAAATGACTATCTGTAAATGAAGAACATAATTTTTTAAAGTAATCAGACAGAGGGCACTAAAGCTACAAGAGAAAGCTAATGTCTATCTTTGTTCTTACCTCCTTGTTTGGTTTCTAAGGGTATAACAATTTTGATACAGTCAACTAATAAAGTTTGGTTGGAAAGTGAGTTATCACTTATACACACAGACTTGAAAATACATTAATATTTAAATATCAAAATAAAAGTTAGCATCTGAAATATTCTATCCAGAAACTGTTTTTCATCTTAGAAACAGCCATTTTTAAAATGCATAACCCTTTTTTGACTTTAATATTAGGAGCAGAGTTCACTTAGATGACTTTTGAAAGAGTCTATTTGTTAGTTGATGTAGAAAGAGAGAAGATTCCAGGTATACTTTAAAAGAGAGCTTGTAGAACTTGGTGAATGGTGGTTTCATTTTCCGAATCAGAGAATCATTGGGAGATCAGAGTTTGGGTTTGGACATCTTGAGTTTTATATGCATATTAGATATCCAATTGGAGAGCTCAAAAAGGCTATTAAAAACTGACCCTGTTATTCAGGGGAAAGTTGGCAATTGGAGATATAAGTTTGAACCCTCTCATCATATAAATGGACATAGCTTAATTACGCAGGACTGAATAATTTCACTTAGGGAGCAAGTACAGATAGGAAAGAGAAGAGTTTCAAGAGCTGATCCCTCAGGAATTCTAAATTTTATAGATCAAGAAAAGAAGGAAAATCCAACAAAAGAGACTGAGAAGAAGTAACTTATCAAGTATGCAAAAAAAAATAAGAAGAGAATGGAATCCTGGAATTCACAGGAAGAAATAATTTTAAGGAGGAAATAATCAATCTGCAGACACTGCTAAGTGTTCAGAAAGATATACATAAAATATTGACATATTGATTTTGCCAAATCAAGATCATCATTGACTTTGTAAGAGAAGTTTCACTGGAGTGGTTGGAATGAAAACCTGATTGGAATTGTTGCAAGAGAGACTATAGTAAATGCACTCCCTCCCCAAATCCCAACACAATTCCATGAAAAGGAGTTTTTAAAGCTATAAAATCATAACAATTGGGTGAACAGGAGAGACAGCAGTGAAATTTTAGAAACTAAAAAGCAGATGGCTTGATAACTTAATTAAAAGACCCAAGAAAGCCAAATCCCATGCCCGGATGGGGGAAAGTTGACTGGAGTTATACTTTAAGGTGGTCAAAGAGCTTAGGAATTGTAAATGCAAATGAAGGGAGGAGCTAACCTAAGAAGACTGTACTATAAGAAAGCTGTTGGAGACTCTCTTAAATTCTTATCCCCTCCCCTTTTACCCTGACTGAAAACTGAAAGTTTATTCTCAGAAGATATTCAAACAAAAATGGGCTTACAATGGGTACAACCAAAAGCATTGATTGACCATTTGCCTACTAAATGCTGAATGGAGACACTCCCAGCCACCTCCTCCACTCAGCTCCCAGAATGCTTCCAGTCTTACCCTTATCTTCCACGGAGATTCTTGGAAGGCCCCTCTCTGAAGAAAACCAGCCCAATAGAAAACACATAAAAATAATGACAATAGGTTGGTCACCAACAAATGCCCCCCTACCTTATATCACTATTTAGGAAGTACCCTGCGTACCTCATATGCAAACACACATTCAGAACTTCCTATTAGTTCCATAAACCCACACTCAGAATTGGACAACCAAGGATTACCAGACATCTGAGGAAAGCCTCTGACCAGATGGAGATACAGAAAGCAAAATAAAGCAACTTGAAGGAAACAATGACCATGCAAGAAGAATTGACAAGAAAAAGCACTAATTATTAATATCCTTAGACATGAAAGAGAATTTCATATATCCATGAAGTAAAAAAAGTATTCAGACAAAAAGAGAGCTCTTGGAAAATAAAAAGACTATAAAAGAAATTTTAAAATTCAATAGAAATGCTGGGAGATAAATTTTAAGAAGGGTGACATAAAAAAAAGTCACTTTCAAAGGATCAGTAATCAGAATACCTCAGACTTCTCAAAAGCAAAAATGGAGAGTGAAATGCACTTCAGTTCTGAAGGAAAATGATTTCCAAACTAGTGTCCTACCAGCCAAGCTATCAGTAAAATAAAGACATTTTCGGATATGAATGGTCTCAAAATATTGAACAATGTACAACCTTTCTGAGAAAGCTCCTAGAGGATATGCTCCACAAAGAATAAAGGAGACATGGGCTACAGGAAATGAGAGATACAGCATGGCAGAAGCAAAGGGAGTCCTTGGGAAGATGGTGGATAGAGATTATAGGATACCAGTTGTCACTAGTTATAAAAGGCAGTTCATATAAGAGTGGGGTGACCCAAGAATATGATGAGTTAATGTTTGTCATTCCAATGTCTTTACTGTCATTATTACATCTTTTTAACCTGAATGGAGCAGGCAAGCCCAGGTTAGCAAAATTTAGATTTTTATCTGTCCTTGTCCTATTTATGTGTGCTGAAGTAATCCTGCCCTTCACTCCCAGCTGACATAGCTGAGGACACTTATTTTCTTCACAGAAGGTTCCTACTTGGTACTACTCCTGAGCTCAATAGATATATAGTCTCTCAATTGGGTATCTATAATAATCAACTTATCTGTATTTCAAAAAATACCGTAAAAAATGACCATAAAACACACTGTGGTCCTAAAGTGCTTTCTGAATCATAAAAGAATAAATTGTGTTAAAAATTTTATTGAGTTTATTAATAAATATTTTGCTTAATTATGTTCCATAATTTTATAATACATATTTCAATCTCTTTTTTTAGTATCAAGTATTTCTATATTTTGAAATAGTTCAAATAATTTTGAAATCTTGGAATTGCCTTCATAGTGAGTTGAGGCAACATTCAGTAAATGTTTTTGGCCAAATGCCACCTTATTCATAACCTCAAACCTCAACTTATTTACAAACTTTAAACCCCAATTTTGAGTATAATAGACATTTCTTTGCCTTCATTAACCTTTATTTTTTTAAAAAATATATTTTTATTGAAGTATATCATTCACACATGAACATACATAAACAATAAGTGTATAGTAAAGATTATGAACTTAAAAAATAAACATATATAACATCCTACAGGGGTTTCATACATCACCTCTCCACCAACACTTTGCATTGCTGTGAAACATTTGTTACAAACTATGCAAGAGCATTGTCAAAATATTATTACTTACTAATACTACTTATTAGTCCTTGTCTTACATTTGGTGTATTTTTCCCCTAACCCACCCTACTTTTTAAAAATATATTTTATTACAGAGGTTGTGAACTTGCAAAACAATCATGCACATGTGTAGAATTCCCATACAACACCCCTTCACCAACATACCACACCGTGCTGGAACATTTGTTACAGATTATGAGATAATATCATCAGACTATTACTACCAACCATGGTCCATAGCATACATTTGGCACACTTTTTCTATACACCTCCATTATCAACACAGTACATCTTTGGCATTAACTCAAGAATATTATAGTATTGCTGTTAACCACAATCTACAGGTTGCACCAATTGTAGCTTTCCCATGCTTCTCAACATTCCCACCCACTGTAATAGTGATGTACATCTACTCTAGCTCATAGAAGGACACTCTTGATTCATACCCTCAACCACAATTCTCATCAACCTCTGGGTTCACTGGGCTATTCAGTCCTTAGATTATTCTTTAGCTCTCTTTCAATTGACATTTACTTCCTCAGACTACCCTTTTCAGTCACAATCCCATTTATAAACCAGTTGCTACTCACTATAATGTGTTACCATCAACTCTATCCATTTCCACACTTTTACAGCAATTTAATTAAAGTGTCTACATAAATTAAGCATCAGTAGTTCTTCTCAACACTCCTCTTATTTCCTAATAACCTATACTCTTAAGTTTTAACTCCAAGTGATTATTCTTCATATTTAGTTCATATTGATGAGTCCATGCAATATCTCTCCTGTTGTGTCTGGCTTACTTCACTTAGTATAATGACTTCAAGATTCATCCATGTTATCACATGTGTCCCAATTTCATTTCTTCTTACTGCAGCATAGTATTCCATCATATGTATATATGACATTTTGTTTATCCATTCATTGGTTGATGGACACTTGGGTAGTTTCTTCTGGATATATTCCTAGTAGAGGAATTGCTGTAACATATGGCAGTTCTATGTTTAGTTTCCTGAGGAACCGCCAAACTGTCTTCCACAGAGGCTGCTCCATTTTATACTCTCACCAACAGTGGAGTGTTCTCTTTCTCCACATCCTCTCCAGCACTTGTTGTTCACTGTTTTATTAATAATGACCATTCTATGTGGTGGTGTTAGATGATATCTCATTGTTGTTTTAATTTGCATTTCCCTAACAGCCAGTGATATGGAAAACTTTTCATGTGGCTTTTGGCCATTTGTGTTTCCTCTTTGGAAAAATGTCTGTTTAAATCTTTTGCCCATTTTTTAATTGGATTGCTTGCTGTTTTATTGTTGAGTTGTATGATCTCTTTTTATAGAATGGAAATCAAAACTTTATCAGATATGTGGTTTCCAAATATTTTCTCTCATTGAGTGGGTTGCCTTTTCACCTTTTTGATGAAGTCCTTTGAATCACAGAAGTGTTTAAGTTTGAGGAGGTCCCATTTGTCCATGTTTTCTTTTATTGCTGTGTTTCGGTGTAAGGTTTAAGAATCCATCACCTACCACCTTGTCTTGAAGATGTTTCCCTATATTTTCTTCTAGGAACTTCATTGTACTTACTTTTAAATTTTGGTCTTTGATGCATTTTGAGTTAATTTTTGTATAAGGTGTGAGTTAGTGGACTTCTTTCTTTCCTTTGTCTATGGATATCCAGTTCTTCCAGCACCATTTTTTTAATAAACTGTTCTTTCCCAGCAGGGTAGGCTTGACAGGCATGTCAAAAATCACTTGGGCATAGATGTGAGGGTCTGTTTCTGAACCATCAATTCGATTCCATTGGTCTATGTGTCTCTCTTTATGCCAGTACCATGCTGTTTTTACCACTGTAGCTAGGTAATAAGATTTAAAGTCTGGAAGTGAGAGTCCTCCAACTTCACTTTTCATTTTTAAGATGTTTCTGGCTATTCAGGACCTCTTACCCTTCCAGATAAATTTGATAATTGTGTTTTCAATTGTTTAAAAAATGCTGGTGGAATTTTTATTGGGATTGCATTCAATCTGTATATCAATTTGGGTAGAATTGACATCTTAATGATATTTAGTCTTCCAATCCATGAGCATGGAATGTTCTTCCAATTATCTGGGTCTTTTTTTATTTCTTTAGCAATGCATTATAGTTTTCTGAATACAATTGCTTTACATCCTTAGTTAAGTTCATTCCTAAATATTTTATTCTTTTAGTTGATATAGTAAATGAAATTTTTTCCTGACTTCCTCCTCAGAGGAAGTGCATTACTGGTGTATAGAAACACCACTGTTTTTGCATATTGATCTTGTATCCTGACACTCTACTAACGTGATTTATTAGCTCTAGCAGCTTTGTTATAGATTTTTTAGGCCTTTCAAGATATGTAATCATACCATCTGCTAACAGTGAAAGTTTTAATTCTTCCTTTCTGATTTGGATGCTTTTTATTTATTTATTTATTTATTTATTTATTTATTTATTTATTTATTTATTTTTGTCTGATTGCTCTAGCTAGAACCTCTAGCACTATATTGAACAAGAGTGGTGACAATGGACATTCTTGTCTTGTCCCAGATCTCAACAGGAAAGCTTTCTTTCTTTCACCATTGAGTACAATGTTAGCTATGGGTTTTCACATATGGCCTTTATCATGTTAAGAAACTTTCCTTCAATCCCTATTTTTGTAGTATTTTTATCAAGGAAGGATGCTGTATTTTGTCAAATGCCTTTTCTGCATCAATCAATAAGATTAAGTGATTTTTATTTTTTGATTTTTTAATGTGGTGTTATGTGGATTGATTTTCTTGTGTTGAACCAGCCTTGTATGCCTGCTCTAAAACCCACTTGATCATGATGAATAATTCTTTTAAGGGTTGGTAGATTCAATTAGCAAGTATTTTATTGAGGATTTTTGCATCTGTATTCATTAGAGCAATGGTCTGTAATTTTCTTCTTTCATAATATCTTTATCTGGCTTTGGTATTAGGGTGATATTGGCTTCATATAATAAGATAGGTAACGTTCTTTCTAGTTCAATTTTTTGAAAGAGCTTGAGTAAGATTGATATTAAATCTTCTTCGAATGCTTGGTAGAACTCACCTGTGAAACTGTCTGGTGCTGGGCTTTTCATTTTGGAGAGCTGTTTCATGACTGTTTCGATTTCTTTACTTGTGATTGGTTTGTTGAGGTCTTCTGTTTCTTCTAGGGTCAGTGTAGGTTGTTTGTACATTCCTAGGAATTTTTCCATTTCATCTACATTGTCTAGTTTTTGGCATAAAGTAGTTAATAGTATCCTCTTATGATTTCTCTTATTTCTGTGGAGTCAGTAGTAATATTCCATTTTCATTTTTTAATTTCATTTATTTGCATCTTCTCTCTTTATTTCTTAGTCAGTCTAGCTAAGGGTTTGTCGATTTTGTTAATCTTGAAGAACTAACATTTAGTTTTGTTAATTCTCTCTATGATTTTTTTGTTCTCAATTTCATTTATTTCTGCTCCAATCTTTGTTATTTCATTCCTTCTACTTGCTTTGGGATTAGTTTGCTGTTCTTTTTCTAGTTCCTCCAGCTGTGTAGTTGGGTCAATGATTTTAGCTCTTTCTTCTTTTTTCACTGTAGCATTGAGGCCTAAAAATTTTCCTGTAAACACTGTCTTCACTGCATCCCATGGGTTCTGATATGTTGTATTCTCATTGTCATTTGTCTCAAGATATATATTGATTTCTCTTTAAGTTTCTTTGTTGACCCACTGATTATTTAAGAGTGTGTTGTTTAATCTCCATATATATGTGAATTTTCCCTTTTTCTGCTGCTTGTAGATTTCCAATTTTATTCCATTATTATCAGAGAAAGTGCTTTGTATAATTTCAATTTTGTTGCTTTATTGAGATCTGCTTTATGACCCAACATATGGTCTATCATGGAGAAAGATCCATGAGCACTTGAAAAGAATGTATATTCTGCTGTTTTGGGGTGCAATGTTCTGTATATGTCTGTTGGATTTAGTCCATTTATCATCATATTATTAATACTCTCTGTTTCTTTATTGAAGCTCTGCCAAGATGTTCTACCCAATGCTGAGAGTGGTGTATTGAAGTCTCCAACTATTATTTTAGGGATGTTTATTGCTCCTTTCAGTTTTTCCAGTGTTTGCCTCATGTATCTTGGGGCATCCTGGTTAAGTGCATATACATTTATGGTTGTTATTTCTTCCTGGTGAATCATTTCTTTTATTAGTGATTCATTTTATTAATATGTAATGTCCTTCCTCATCTCTAAAAATAGTTTTGCTTTTAAAGTCCATATCATCTGATATAAGTTTAGCTACGCCAGCTTTTTTTTGGTTACTGCATATAAGGAATATCTTTTTCCAACTTTCACTTTCAATTTATTGGTATCCTTGGGTCTAAGGTGAGTCTCTTGCAGACAGCATATAGATGGCTTATATTTTCTTATCCATTCTACCAGTCTGTGTCTTTTGATTGGGGAGTTTAATCCATTAACATTCAATGTTATTACTGTAAAGGCCGTTCTTATTTCACGCATTTTGATCTTTGCATTTTATCTGTCATTTTATTTTTGAAACTTTTAGTTACTGTTACTGATAGAGTCATCATTTCTAGACTCTTTTCCAAGCCTCTCTCTCCTGTTTTTTCTTTTCATGCTGTAAAAATCTCTTTAGTATTTGCTACAAAGATGGTCTTTTTATTATAAACTCTTGCAGTTTCTGTTTATCTGTGAATATTCTAAACTCACCCTCATTTTTGAAAGATAATCTTGCTGGATATAAAATTCCTGGCTGGCAGTTTTTCTCTTGCAGCATCTTAAATATATATCATTCCACTGCCTTCTTGCCATCATGGTTTCTGATGAGAAATCAGCACTTAATCTTATAGGGTATCCCTTATATGTCATGCATTGATTTTCTCTTGCTGCTCTCAGAATTCTCTGTGTCTTTTGCATTTGGCATTCTGATTAGTATGTGTCTCAGAGTTGATCTAGTCAAATGTATTCAGATGGGAGTAAGTTGTACTTCTTGGACATGGATATCTATGTCCTTCAATAGGGTTTGGAAATTTTCTACCATTATTTCTTCAAATATTTCTTCTGCCCCTTTTTCCTTCTCTTTGCCTTCTGGGACACCCATGACACATATGTTTGCATGTCTCTTGCTGTCATTTATTTCGCTGAGACCCTGTTCAATTTTTTCTATTCTTTTCTTCATCCATTCTTTTATATGTTTGCTTTTGGAGGTCATGTCTTCCAGCTCACCAATCCTTTCTTCTGTGTCCTCAAATCTGCCATTATATGCCTCCAGTGTATTTTAAATTTCATTTATTGCACTTTTCATTCCCATACAGTCTGCCATTTTTCTATGTATGCTTTCAAATTCTTCTTTCTGCTCATCCAACATCTTCTTAATATCCTTAAACTCTTTAGCCATCTCATTGAATTTATTAAGGAGATTTGTTTGAACATCTATGATTAGTTGTCTCAACCCCTTTATGTCATCTGCAGGCTTATCTTGATCTTTTAACTGGGCCATATCTTCCTGTCTTTTGGTATGGCTTGTACTTTTTGGTGATGTTTATGCATATGGCTTGCTAGATGTATTTATTCTAGTTGCAGTTTCTCCCCTTAGTTTAGGCTTGTTCTGTCTTTTCTCCCTTGCAGGTTGTGTAGTAGAAGCCAAGGATGTAGTTGGTGCTGTAAGGTATGGAGGCTCAAGATGTCCATGTTGCCCTAGGAGTTGATGAAGCTTCTCCCACCTTTCTCCTCTCTTGGGGGTAGGAGCAGAGCTGCAGCCATGCATGATAATCCAAGTTGGGCAGGTTAAGATTGTTTGTAGTTTCCCAGAGAGACTGATAAATCTTCACACCTCTTCCTCCCCTACTTTGAGTGAAGATGCAGCTATAGTTGTGGGCAGCAATGCATGCCATGTGGTTCCAAAATGACCACAGTTACTCAGGAAACTGACTTAGCACCAGACCCCCTACCTACTGGGGGTGGGAATTGACCCCCAGGAGGGCCCAACAATATAATCTGTGTGGGCTGAATATACCTGCAATTGCACTGAGAAGCTGAGGGAATACTGTCCCCTCTGGCCTTTAGGGGTGGAAACGGAACCACCAACCCCCAACAGTTTAGTCCCTGTCTGCTGAGAGTACCCACCACTGCCCAGAGTGGCTGAGGAAGCACCAGACCCTCCTATCCTATTGGATGGTGGGGGTGGTTCTATGGGCACCCAACAGTTCAGTCCCTTTAGGCCGAGAATACCTGCCATTGTCCGGAGAGGCTGAGGAAACACCAGTCCCCTCCTATCCTATTAAAGCATAAGGTTGGATCCACAAGCACCCAACAGTTCATTCCCTGTAGGCCGAAAGTACCCACTGTTGTCCAGAGAGGCTGTGGAGATACCAGCCCACTCTTATCCTATTGGGGGTGGGGGTGAATCCATAGGCATCCAACAGTCCAGTCCATGCAGGCTGAAAGTCTGCCCTTGCCCAGAAGAGCTGTGGAAACAC
>PVKH010014082.1:0-16625 GCA_004027955.1 Chaetophractus vellerosus
TTTTTTTTGGTGCTTTTGATAGAGTTTTTCCCCTTCTTTATCCATGCAAGTATCTTAAAAAGAAGGAGGAGAAGAAAGGGCTGAACTTTGAAACAGGCTTTACTGAGAACATGAATGTGAACTACTCAATTTGCAAAGCTGAGAAGACAGAAAATTGAAAATGTTAACTGTATTAGTACTTGAGTGTTCTGACGGCCCACTGTGCATCATGGATAATTCTAGTGAAATGGGTAGAATCTGTTATGAAATTCCAGTCCCATGTTCCCTAACTTGGGCTAGATACCAAGTGAGTTAAAACGTAATGCTAATGAGGCAAGATGGCACATTTGGTCCCGGTTTTGTTATTTGGCATCAGTTGAAGATATTCTTTTACTCTTGACACCTACTAAACTCTAACCCCAGCCATCTGTTGGGAGATTTTGCATTACGGCTCAGGATAGCACTGGTTGAGGGGTGTGGGAGATTACTACAACATACTCAAAAAACCCTTAAGTGCATAGTACCCAATAGGCATTCAATAAATACCTGTTGACTGGTTGTTATATAAAGAATACATTTATTCTTCCTGGAAGCAGTGAAGTATACTGGAAAGAGACTGAATTTAGAGTTAGAAGCCTACCCTGCCAGTTTTCCAGCTATGTGACTTGGTGTAAGACAAATAATTTTCTAAGACTCTATTTCCAATTCTGTAAAATAGTAATAATTATGTGTGCCTCCCAGAGTCCTGTGATGATTAAATGGGGTAATGGTTTATAAAAATATCTGACACACAGGGAGCCTTCAACAAATGTTGATCAAACCAGATTTTAAATTATTCATTCTTGTGCACAAATTTGTCCCCAGTTTTGGTCTTCTCACCAACAATTTTGGTGTATTTATTTTGTTCTCTAGTATTCTTCCTCCTTTCAAAGAAATCAGCTCATGTTTGGCAAAGTACAGAAGCAAGTATTAATAATAGGAACATTAAATATTACAATGTCAATAAAAAGGATTAAGATCTCTGGGTGTTAATAAGCTCAGGGGGCAGCCCCAGTTTCCTGGGAGTGCATTGGTAAGGGAGGCAGTGGATCCAATAGCAACTGCAGCTTTGCACAGAGAACCTAACTCACAGCAATTTTATGCCATCCTCTCAAGAACAGCCTCCTGGCAGTTACCTCCATTAACATTATCGTGCTTGATTAGATTAATTTGAAAAGTTACTGCAGATGTGGAGATACTTCCATTCAAATAAAATAGCATCCAAGGAAAAAGAAAAAGATAAAATGTAAGGGGCCAACATACTGTATGATTCCATTTATATGTAATAGCTGGAATAAGCAAATCCATAGAGACAGAAAGTAGATTAGTGGCTGTCAGGGTCTGGCGGCAAGGGAGAAATGGGGACGTGACTGCTTAATGGGTATGGGGTTTCCTTTTGGGGTGATGAAAATGTTCTGGAACTAGATAGTGGTGATGGTTGCACAAAATTTCAAAAGTACAGATGCAACTAAATTGTACACTTTAAAATGGTTAAAATAGTGAATTTTGTGTGTTTTACACAATAAAAAAAAATAAGAGAAATAAGTTAAAGGGCCGCTCTGAACAGATGCTTAGCCCTCTTAGAAGCCTGACAGCTCCAGGATGTGACAGACCAGTTTGGGAGCTGCCCTTTGTCTTTCTCCAGACCAGATGCTGTGCAGTGACTGTAATGTGAATAGCAATACTGGGCCTGTGCCTGTAACTGCAGCGAGGGGCACTGGTACCAGCTAAGAAGCCTGCAAAGCTGTTGGAGAATAGAAAAATGCAAATGACCTGGGTCTTCTCAGCCAGCAGTGTGGAATCTGAGCCCTGGCTGGCTGTTTAAAGCATGTATTTAAACTCTATGGTTGGCTGTTTTAAGATAAAGAACTGCTTTTAAGAAAAGAGATGGCAATTTTAATATCAGCTTACAAATGTTCTTTAATAAGAAGAACATCTTTGATTTTCAATGATATTCCTATATGATTTTTGCTGCCAAACATTTTAATATTGGTGAAAAAAATCTGTCAAATTAGATTCAACTCATTTTATCAATATCCTATTTCTAAAGAAAGAAATGAATCTTTCAAACAAAATTTTGAGAGATCTCTGAGATACCAAAACATTTAACTTTTTATGAAGTTTATTTCTATGACCTTCACCTGTTTAGTCTAATGTTTTCTTACCTTAAAATTAGTTGCCATTCCAATGTTTCCATAGATACTAATGAGCTGTAACAACAATACTCACCCGTGTTACACTAATCTATTTAGTAATAAAGAATATGTAGTCTTGTGATTTTTCCCAGCATTTTGAGCACTTCTCAAAGAGAAGCCATTCTTAGTTTACATTTGCCTGTGTCGTATTGGGATAGGACATGACTTGCTTTGTAGTCCTCAAACTTGAAGAAAGTAAATGCTTCTGTTTAAACTTCCCCATATTGCCATATTTTCCTACCACTTGACACAGCAGACTCTGCCCCTTAAATCATCTCAAGCAACAGATGCATCCTACAATTGCCAATAAACATGTGTGAAGGAGGAGGGACTCTGCAGAGATTTCCCATAATTTGGAGCTATTGCTGCAATGATACCTTTACTTTTCATCTTAGAAATAATTTTTCTTTGTAATCTAATTAGAGATGGAAGCCAATGATATATGTTCTCTTAGGAAATGCAGGGCGATACTAACCTAACTCCAAAAATCAAGATAGTTACTCTCATTTCATAATTTGTATTTCTTTTTTAGTTTGTGTTTTGAACATAGCAAAAACACTTCATTTAATTATTTAATGTACTAAAATCATGCTTTGTGTCCACGGAATGTGCTGAATATATTGCAAGGAGCAATCTTTCCAATATTTTAGTTTTCAACCCCTATAAGCATATTTTTTCCTCCATGTGTAGGATTCTAATTTCAGGCTGAAGTGTAAAGACTTATTTCATAACCAACTCAAAGTTTCACCTCTAAAGTTTGGGAAAAATAAGTAAATAAAATCTATTTAAAAGTTTTGTGTTTCCAAATGAGAACCTGGCATTTAATGTCCACTCTGATCATTGCCTCACCCAAAATATAAACTTCATAACCTACATAAATTGGTGGGTTTCTTATAGAAACATCTTTATTTTCAAAAGTTAGGTAAGTTATATAAGTCTAACTAAAACTCCACCAAAATAAAATCATTGCTAATAAGACTCATTTTTAAAAGAACATCCTTACTTAAATTATTATTTAAAAGAAGATACATGTTTAAGAAGTACAAATGACAAATAAATAAAAAATGAAAGTTCCCCTGTCCAACTCCCTAAAGGTATATTTATTAGCCATTTAATATACACTTGAAATACA
Source organism: Chaetophractus vellerosus (assembly GCA_004027955.1). NCBI lineage: Eukaryota > Metazoa > Chordata > Mammalia > Cingulata > Chlamyphoridae > Chaetophractus > Chaetophractus vellerosus. Next base: position 3,346 of record PVKH010014082.1, read on the forward strand.
AAATTTAAAGTAGTATTACATATAAATATATAAAATATGTGTGTAATATAGGCTTTTCAAAAATGGAGAGGTTAGGTTACTTCACCTCTCTGTGCTTCAGTTTCTTCATAGCACCTATCTCATAGGGTTATAATGTGGATTGAATAAGCTAATACATAAAGCACTTATCACTGTCCTGGTGCATCGTAAATGCTCAATTAATGTTTATAATTATTATTATTAATTTTAACACCTTTTACAGCCTAGTAACTTTCTAGAATCCTCTTTCTACAAACTTGCAGATCTGTTTTATGTATTGATAATACACACACTTAGAGACACATTTCTTTCTTCCATCCTATTCATCCAATTGTTCAATGCCCTTTGATTTTATGACTCCCATCCCCACCTTTATCCCAGGCTACTTCTCAGGTCGCCACCTCCTGCCTCCCTCCCCAAAAGTCCTTTCTTCCTCTCAGAGGTCCCTGAAGTGTAGTTCTAATGCCGGAGTTTACCATCCCTCACCTTCCTTAAACTTTCCTGAGGCTTCATTGCAAAAATATCTGCTCCTTTTCTGCCAAACTCTTCTCCTGGATTTTAGATTCCTACTCTCCAGTTCTATCTCATTCTCTCTCTCTCTTTCCCTCTCTTCCACTTATCCCCAACAAGAGACAATTCAAGTTTGTATATATATAAGAATAATAGTCCCACCTTTTTCTAAAGGGAATGCACAATTACATTTGCAAATGAAGTAGTATAATTTCCAGGAAAGGGAACTCCCTGTTAGGGAGGGAATGTTGTGCCTGAAGGCCAAGTCCTCAGGTGTCTTAGACATTTGGTGTTTTGTAACCATCTATGCCAACTCTTGTTTATTGGGCATCTTGTTTATTGAACGTGTAAGGCACTAAACGAGGGGCCCTAGAGAGGCAAAACTGATGAAGAGGAAATGACTCCTCCCACAGGATCTCATAAACTGGTGGACAATAAGGACGCGGACACAAGTAGCCCTAACGCAAGGCAGACTCTAAGCTCGGCACGGGAAAGGGCATTGTCTCATTTTCTCTACTCCCAGCACCTAGAAGAGGGACTAGCCCCCTAGCAGGTGCTCAGCAGTACCCCCTTAGCCCTGGGCAGGAGGGGGCTCTGCCCTGACCCTGCATTTTACAGTGCACCATATGTCACAAACTTGGGGAAAACAAAGTTATTAAAGAATACAGAGCTACCCCTGGTCACTCGAATCTGGTGAGCGGTGCTGACTCAACATGACCCATAAACGCTGCTCTCATGACCAACGCCATTTAGGCCCCAGGGAAACAACACTGCTTAACACGCCTTGCCCCATGAAAAGCCGTGAAGGATCATGGATGTGCTGCTGCAGATGTGGGAGACCAACATTGCTCTGGACTTTCAGAGAGCCTCTCACTGGAAGAAGCATTATAAGACACGGGAAAGTGAACTAAATTGTCCGATCTGTCCCCTCAGATAACATGAATGCAATGGATTCCTGAATGCATGCCGTGTCCTAGTGTGTAAACATTCATTTTCTTCTTTCTCTTTGTGTTGCACTTCGTGGGTTCAGAGGTATTCACAGATTAGGACAGTTTGCATGACATTTGCATACGTGGGCTGTATTAAGCAATAGGTAAAACTAATTTATAATTTAAGCAATAGGTATGACAAATTTATATTTATGTAGGTTTAAACAAAAACGTGAAGTGTGTCACTATTCCTTACGTTGGCAACTATAGGAATATTGAGTGCTAGAATTGCAAATCGTTTAATTTTAATAAAATATTTAATAATTAGGGAGTTATATTTTCAAAAAGTTATAAAATTTCAGCATTATTCAAAATTTTTATTTAAAATTTTGATGTTCATCAGATTTACATTTTAAACTGGATTTTGACTTTAATTATAATACATAATTGGATAGTTTCAATGATAAAACATAAATTATGTGAAAATCAGAATAACACCCTAATTAGTAATTTTGTTGAAATAAAAACTAGAGAATTAATGTCATGAAAATTATTTATGAATTACCTATGTCTTTATTTTTTTCCTCATCCAAACATTATCAGTCCATCAATGGAACACCTAGATATGTCCAATTAAATACAATTGGGGGAGCAGATGTAGCTCAGTGGTTGAGCACCTGCTCCCCATGTACGAGGTCCTAGGTCCAATCCGCGGTACCTCCTCAAAAAACATTGTCATGTCAGTCATATAAAAGACATAGCTTTATACATGGTATTCAAGTTTTTCTTTATTAAGGTATATATATATATACCTTGCTAGGAGGCTAGAATATATTTTGTTTGGTTTTGGCTTAAATTTAACTTTTAAATAATTAAAAATATTGTACGGGACCTCTATCTGTGTTCTTGCCCTGAGCCTTGCAAATGTTAGGACTGGCTGAGGGGTGGTGTGTGATGGTGAGAGTTGGAGGGGAGTGAATTTAAGGAAGTGTTTTCAGGAGGAAAGAGTCCCTGGGTGAAGACATGGAAGAATAGGAGTATAGTATGTTCCTGACCTGGTTCCTGGACCACTGGCCTCAGCAAAGGGAGAACCATGATGAGAGCTGAACAATCAATGGTGGAAAGAAGAGGGATGTGATAGCCTGGACACTTCACAAGAGCAGAAAGCATGTCTACTTTGGTCTCTATGGGCCTTGGGTAGCATCCAGCCTGTAAGAGTTAATACACATTTGCTGATGGACACAGAGAGCAGACAGTGAGTGCAAAAACAACTAGGGGGTAGGGGGAATAAAATAAAAATAAATAAGTAAATCTTTAAAAAAAAAACAACACATTTGTTGAATGAATGAAAGAACTTGGATTCTATACTCCATGTAATGTGGAACCATTACAGGGCTTGAGGAGAGAGGACAGGATCAAGACTATGGTTCAGAAAGATAACTCTGTCAATGGTGGCTAAAATTTATTTGAAAGGTTAACTACTGCAAGCAGAAATTCATCAATTTATTTACTTCTTTGTGCCTAATTTATATCGATTGTGTTTCTTCTCTATTTCCTGAACATGCACATGTAGTTTTTAAAAAACAATTTATTGAAGTATATCATTCAAACATGAACATACATAAACTATAAGTGTTCAGTAAACATCGTAAACTTTCAAAACAAATATACATAACATCATACAGGGCTCCCACACATCACCCACCCCACATACACCCTGCATTGTTGTGAAACATTTGTTAGCAAATCTTGAAAGAGCATCGTCAAAGTATTACGTATCTTCCTCCCCTATACATTTTTTAAAGGATTTATTTATTTACTTACTTACTTTTACCCATTTTTATTATGCATTAACCTGGCCTAATGAGGCATTTCTCAGTACATAAAACGCATAGGTCTTAGGTACTATGGCTCTAGTGCTGTCCAATACACCAGCCATTGTCTATATGTGGCTGTGAAGCACTTGAAATGTGGCTAGTCCGAATTGAAATGTGCTGTAAGTAAAATACACACCAGATTTCAATGATTTAGTGCAAAAAAAGAATGTAAAATATCTCAATAATATTTTATATTGATTACATATTGAAAATATTTTGGATATATAAAATAAAATATATTATTAAAATTAATTTCACCTGTTTTTAGGTTTTTAAATGTGGCTATTAGAAAATTTAAAATTACAAATGGATTGTATTTGGTGGCTTGCAATATATTTCTGTTGGACAGTGCTGCTCCAGTGGATGTCAATTTTGTACACTTATTTTAGCAGCTTTGGCTCCGAAACAATTCAAATCAATTGCAAAGTGAAAGTGCAAACGTGACAAAGATGCAGAAGTTCTCAAAGCCAATGGAAGTAATACTGAATTTGTTAAATTATATGCAATAGTCTGGTTTCAACAGGATTTGGCAAGATTAGAACAGTGGTCCACAAAGGAAGAGAAAGCTGACAAGGATACCAATCTGAGGGGAAAAAAAAAAAGTAACCTGATTATTTCAGGAGGGCCTTAGAAAATGTAGGAGGTCTTTGAATATTTTTGCAAAAATGATAGTCCTGATTAAGCCACCAAAGTCAGAAATGGACAAAGAATAACTCGCCAAACATCAAAAACCACCTACCAACATGGCTCATTCAAAGAATTCCAAGAATGAGGGCAGAATTGTAAGATACACGGAAGTTTGCTATGAGATAGATCAAATTTAATAAGTTGTAGTTTTATTTTTAAATATAAAATTCCAATCTGTTTTTCATTATTTACTATGAATGTTGATTTCTGATTTTAAATACATGCAAACACATGCAAAATGTTTAAATGATTGGTTATGAAAATAGAATCATAAAATAGCTTAAATATTTTACGTTAGCTTAAAACATATATAAATAACATGGTATTGTTTGGGGATGATTTGGGATTTTTTTTGGCCAGTATTTAACTGTGGGGCCTTTGTCTTTTGCCTTGTCTTTCTCATGCCTACAGTTTCCAGTTTTACTTTCCTTGAAGCCCAGTGAGAACTGATAGATACTCACAAAGTAAGTTCTTCTAGAGTTGAGTACTTTTTCCCAAACATTTACAATCATCACACCCACAACTAATTTGACAGATTTTTTTGTCGGTGACTTGCCTTTATTATTCTTTCAAAGCTTAGTTTTCGTTGGAACAACTTTCTTTTTACACTCTTCTACTCATGCTTATTAATTTAATAATTAATTTCCTAACATTTAATTAAATTTCATAAGCACAGTTATAATAGGCTAATCAGGTTTGGGAACAAATACGAGAGGCTCTTGCAGGGCCCATCACTCACCTGGTGGGAGCAGAAGCGTGCAGGTGCATGCCAGCCACTGGCCATGAGCATTTATTGGGCCCTGGCATCCCTCAGGGTGCTGTACACAGGGGATGATGGGCTTCTGTTAAAGGATGAGTCAGCTAAAGGGAGGCTGGTTAGGAAACTTTCTACTATGTCACCTACAGTGCCCTTGTGGGGGGACCAATTATCTATAGATGATGATTTTAAGACTCAGAACACCTGGAAACACCTGGCGAGTGTGGTGTCTGGAAAGAGCATGGAGAAACCAAGTCCTAGCTCTAGCTCTCCCCAAAGTATTTCATAGTAAGTATTTATAAAGTCTGCCAGAACACCAGCTTTTGCCCCACTCTCAAGGTTTCATTCTGACTCTTTATGCCTACCTAAGACATACATCTCTCAAACGGGCTTGAATACATATATACATGTTGGTAGATATGAAATTCTATCAAAGTCAGCTTAATAAATACCCATTAATAAAAATATAGGTAGATGAGAATATTTTCTTTACTTTTGCAAGTATGAAAAGCAACAAACAATATCCCCAGAAAGGAGAAAACTCTTTGCGTGTATACAGTACATGCTTGATAAATATATGATGAATGATGTACAGGCTGAACCATTTCCACCACTGCACATTAAGCCTATTCATTCCAATATCAACAATGTTCATACACAACGAAATGTACCAATGTTAAACTAGATCCTGCAAACGAATGTGATATAGGAACTGAAGTGAGTCTTAGGCGATTCTCAGAAGCACTATGTGGAAGCAGTGATCTGTAAAGCACTTGCATAAAGGTTACAGAAATTGTTGGAGCGTAAATGAAATCACTGCAAGGTTTGTAGCCCTGAGTGAGGATGGAAATAAGGAGCTTGGAAACAGTACCTGGAGTTTTCGGCTCCAGAAGCAATCTTTGAAGTCTTCTTAATGTCATTAAAGAAATAAATTTAAAGCGATTCAGAGTGTACAGTCGCTTGATAATTGACCTATGCCTCTGTGCAGTAATATAAAGCAGACCCAACAGCAACCAAACCAGAAGGTACAGTCTTAACCATACTTAAGACAGAAACTATGGTAACAATGGAGTTAAATTTCTCTGCAAAGAAGTCCTTGTATTTAACATATGGCAGAGGGAGAACACCCTTTTCAGTCAAGCATATCCTTTGGTTGTTTTTCTCTCTTTAAAAAAAAAAGTTTGTCAGTGTGTAGATGCATAATGGCAACCAGAATATTTACATTAAGTATTAAGGGAAAAATGACTCAAAATACCAAAAGCTATGGGAAGATCATCACTCAGGTTTCTCAGTGGGGGTATGTGGTGGATGGAGGAGGTCAGAGAAAGTATGGGGCTAGTGTTGCATTTGGTACCCTTCTCTCTTTGGTCCCAAGGACATATAAAGACACAAAGGTAAATGTTTCGCTAGAGTCCACTTTTTCCTTTGCTACTGCGGCCTAACTTCAGAATTGGAACAATTTTGAAAGGCCCCACTTTCCACTTACTTTTCTCACTTACCTGAGTATGTGTGTGTAAATTTAAAGGTTTTCAGAGCTAAATAGTTTTGTGGAAAGTTTATCCTTTTCCGTGTAGGGGTTTTGTGGGTGTGGCAATCCGGGAAGACCTGGGAAATAACTACTGTTTGGTTTGGATGATACTCTTGGCTACCATTAAAAGAGCATATAATTACAGCCTAAATGTAGACTTGAAATTTTAACAGATTTATCTAAACCTTCAAAATTTGTGCCCTTGGATGTAAGTGCTTAAAACTCATGGCAGCTGGTGTGGCAGTATTCAAAATACCGAGCTAGTATGAAAAATCAAGACCCTTTTTAAAAATTCGGCTCGGATAACACCTTGCTCCGCAAGTCACATTTATGCCCGGAGAGGGGACTTTCGTACCTAAGCTCAAGAAGTCAAACGACTTAAAATATACAGGTTCAGGTTTTTGTCTAAAAACGTGAAGACTTACAAGATAGTTCTCTCTCTGCGTGAGATCTCCCTACCCCCCCCATGTCTATTTAATTAATGTTTCACAAAATAAATCTAGGGACACGCCTGTCTTTTGGGAGACTTCCCGTCTTAAGACATAACCGGTTTAAGGACAAGAAGAAACAAACGCGACAAAAAAAGAAAAAGGAAAAAAGCTCTACCCAGAGAGTCGAAAACCATTAACACCTAAAGGGTGCTTTTTCCATCCGAAATCACCTTATCGCAGGGATTCTTCCAGGGACTGGAGTGGTTCAAAACGCTGCTTTTGGCAGCCCCCGCACCGCAGAGGGTGGGGTGGCCACCGGCCCGGCCAGGAGGAGGTACGCGCAGCGAGGGGCGTCGGATTCGGGGAGGGCCGGGGCTAGGCTGAGGATGGCATGATCGAGCACTTCCTGGCACAGCGTTAGCTCCTTCTCCAAACGTGCTCTACGTGGTCTTGTACTCCGCTGCCTTTCCCAAAGACAGGGCCGAGGGAAGAATCAAACACCCGTAGGGAACCTGCCCTTCCACGTCCAGCCGCGTTGGGGATATCTCACATCAGTGACTTCACGATGTGAACAAGGTATTCTAGGAAACTTTAAAGTTTTGTTATTTGTAGCACGAGCGGTGGGGACAAAAGAGGAAAAGTTTGTTTTGTTTTGTTCTAAACCAGCTTTATTATTTTGGTCCACGGCAGCACGTCCGCTGAACGTTGGTTTTCTTTCGCTGTTCCGCAGGCGACAACCCTGGCGCCACCTGCACGTCCCGCACGGAGCGGGGGCGGGGGGAGCTGCACTCTGGTCCCCCGACGCCCACTGCAAAGGGCAGCGCGAGTGGCAGACTGCAAGCCCGCTACCCTTCGGCCACTTTATGCACCACAAACCCATGTTCTAAACCAATTATTTATTTAGGAAGCTGCAGCTGCCGTTGGACTAACTCCGAAAGAGCCCGCCCGAGATTGCGGCGGAGAGGAAGCGGCGCGATGCAGCCGCCGAAGCTCCTCCTCTCGCCGGTGCTGCCGCGGACTACCTGGCCGCGCAGGGGGCGCAGCGCGCAAAATCCAGCGCTCCCCCGCGGTGCTCGGCGCCTAGCCCACCTCGCCCGGGCCGCGCACAGACCACTCCCTCGAATCTGCAGCGCGGACCTCGCGCGCCAGCCGGCACAGGCCGCCGGCCGAGCGCTCGGCGGGCCGCGCTCACGCAGTTGGCGTAGGCGGCCCTACGCTGGCGGCGCAGTGCCCGCTCGCCCGCCCCCTGCGCTCTCCCCGCCCCCTCCCTCCCTCGCAGGGGCCCAGCGAATGTAGCCCGCGAGAGAAAATGGCGGCGGCGGCGGGGAATCGCGCCTCGTCGTCGGGATTCCCGGGCGCCGGGGCGGCGAGCCCCGAGGCGGGCGGCGGCGGGGGGGTCCTCAAGTCGATCAGCGGACCCGCGGCGGCCGCGGGACTCCTGCGGGAGGCGAGTAGCGGGGGCCGCGAGCGGGCGGACTGGCGGCGACGGCAGCTGCGCAAAGTGCGGAGTGTAGAGCTGGACCAGCTATCCGAACCGCCGCTCTTCCTCGCCGCGTCTCCGCCGTCCTCCTCCACTTCCCCGTCGCCGGAGCCCGCGGACGCGGTAGCGGGCGGGAGCGGCTTCCAGCCTGTGGCAGTGCCGCCCCACGGAGCCGCGAACCGCGGCGGCGCCCACCCTGCGGAGCCGGCGGCCGCGCCGGACAGCGGCGCCCGGAGCCCCGCGGGGGCCGAGCCCGGGGAGAAGCGGGCACCCGCCGCAGAGCCGCCTCCTGCAGCGGTCCCTGCCGGGTGAGCAACGCGACCGGGGACGCGTCGTAGACATGGGCGGCGGGCGGAGGGCAATGAATGAACCTCGGGCACAGTGCACGGCGTCCCGGGGCTCTATGCTGGGAGGCAGCACGCTTCTTCCCGGGACCCGAGCTCTTTGCGCCCCCGGACACACACCCCCTGACCCCTCCGGCGTCGGGCGGCGCCCTGGACCCGGCCTGGGCAACTGGACAGGGGCCCGGGGCGGGGACGTGCCGGAGAGTTTGTTATTGTTTGCCGACATGTGACAGGCGTGCAAGCCGCGCTGCGGGGACCCGTGGGGATAAGGTGTGGGGGCCCCGGGAACCGGGTCTTTCCAAGGAGCCTAGGCGCAAGTCCCGGCGCTACCCTCGGAGTGGCTCGGGGCCCGGGCCGAAGGGGCGCGGAGCAGCCCGGCGGTGGCCCGGGACTGGTGTCCCGGGGACGGGGGTGAGGGGCGCCAGGGGCGAGGCCGGAGCCTTCAGGCGGGCGGAGATCGGAAAAGGGGCGGGGGGGGTGGGGAGCGCGGTGCCGGGTGCCCAAGTACCCAGGCAGGTACCCCGGGCTGGGCGGGGACGAAGGCGGCGCGCTCCGAGCCCGGCCGCAGGAGACTCCCGGTGGCCGGTCGGTAACGCCTGTCAAAACTCGCAGGACTAACAATCTTCTATGACTTGGGATTTTTCTAATTGCGTCCTCCAAGGGCTCTGAGTGTTCTTGGGACTGCAAGCTGCACAAGATTTGAGTGACTTGTGTGCGGAGTTTGAATTTGGCCTTTGAAGTTTGCATTTGACTGAGCGGTGTTTTAAGAGCTGGGACCGGATGTGTCAGCCATTCAGTTTCCAAGCGGTGGTGACTGCTCCCCACAACCCCTCCGGCGTGGTGCGGACACCGCGGCGCGGTTGCGGTGCTTCCTGCTCTGCAGCTGCGCGGGCCGGCCGCAGACTGCCGAATTCCAGGGGCCACAGTACTGAGAGCTTCGGCTCAGATAAGTCCCCGTGCTGCGTTTGAAGTGCGATATATGTAATGTAATTCAGACAGGCAATTCAGGGCCTGAGCCTTTTTGGCAACTGGACATTTTTACGATAAAGGAAATACATGTAAGTGTGCCAGCCATACTGTGTTTTTGAAAAAATCTCTGATGTATGCAGAGCACAAAGTCTCGGTGGGGTATTTCGAGTTGCTGGAAATGTTTTTGTGATAGTCACTCGCTGCCCTGTAGAAGTCCCAGGCCCTTATTCTGAGTTTTTTCAATACTGTGTGTTTTAGGTTTGTGTTTCTTGTGAGATGAATTTTGACAGTAGGAATCTTTGGTTTTGATCGATTACCTAAAGTGATTTGGCTCTTTTCTGTGAACGTATTTGTTTAAAATCACCGTTCGTTTATTGCTTGCAAGCGCTCCCCTCCCCCCCCCCCCAAAAAAAAGCAAAGCCAAAAAATATGCTCAAGACTGTAACATGGCTATGTTATAAGAAAGGAGATTTGCGGCTGCAGTAGTTTTTTCTGTGCACTTGTACACATAACTCGGTCTTATAAGAGATGTATTCCTCTACAGTTTGCAGTTTCCGTGCAGATAGGACTAAAGCTTAACTGGAATAATTTTTTGAAGGCAGATTTTCACTACAAATGAGTTCTAGATAAAAATTGTAAACTCCAAATTTGAGAGATTAATTTTTTTCTATTCTCATGATAGAATACAGTAATTCTTTGGATGCAATAATTCTTTAGTAGCTGTTCAACATTCTGGTTATTGAGTTATGAATACAATATAAAAGTAACCACTGTAAAAATAATTTCCAGAATTTTTAAATTGTAGATATAAGAGTAACCACTATAAAAATAATTCACACATTCACAATTTTTAATTGTAGTCCCTTGATACAGTATAAAAGAACTAAGGTAGAGGCAGATAGAATTGAGGGACTGAGTTAGTTATGCTTAATTGTTGTGTTTTATAACCTAGGTATTTTCCTCTCTTTGTTTAAGGTGTGGGTTACAAATTGCACAGTCTATGCTACACTGGATTAGTTAGCATAATCTACTTTAAAAATGAGTTTCATTAGCTATAATGCTATTGGTTTATTCCAAATGTCATATCTAAGGATTTCATTTATAGTAAAATGTTGATTCCCTATCTTTTTAAAATGCAGGGATTTTTTCCAATTTCCTTGGCAATAGGGTTGAAATTCATCTTAATCTCTTGTTATAAACACTCTTATTATAAGCAGTTTAATGAATATCAGTTGAACTTTGCATTATACTTTTTTGACAGTAGTTACATTCATACTTTTAGGAGGAAAATCTAACATTGAGATTTTGAAATATTTTTATTCGAGAAGACCCCTTCTGTCTAAAGATCTGTTGTTTAAGAGAATTCTGTGATTTTGATTTCAGAATTTTCTTTAGTCTTTGATCTTGGATGTAGAAATTGAAAGTGTATAAATTGAAGATTTAAAATCTTCATAGTAAAAACTAAAATCAGTGAAAATGTTGTGCCTGTAAGTGGCGCCCAAGGGTTTGGAATTTTTCCTTGTATTATAGAATTAGGGACTTTTTCCTCCTATTTACTGTCTTTGAGGAAAAATTACAGTGTTACTCTCCATTGAACAGGCTGTTGTAAGTTTAGTAGATATAATTACTCCATTCTATTTTTGTAACTTAAAAAAAAAAACCCAAACTATCAATTTGCTGGCCCTGTGAAAGAACAAGATATGCTGTACTTGTTAATGTCAGTTTTTGTTTAAAGATATTTCATTGGCTACTTTTATCTCCTCATATAGCCCTCAGTTTTCACTTCCTTTTAGAAGCTGTTAGGCTAAAAATATGATTCTTAATGACTTTTTACAAGAAGAGGTTATAGCTATGTTATTACCTAAAAATAAGATTTTTCTCAAATTAAGTTGGCAATATAAAACAGAAGTAGTTACATAAGGTAGTCTTAGGTGAATTTTTAAGTTTCGTGGTTGTCTCCAGGTTCCATTTAAAATTAGGTAAGAAAATTAATGCATTCTTCAAAGATTAACCTTATTAAATATAATTCTGAAAGAGAAATATCAACTTTTGTTGCCAACTTTTGTTTTCTTCTCATATCTGATTTTGGCAAGGGTGACTGGTTAACCAACATTCCTTAATATATGATTTCCAATACACTATAACAACTCCATTTTGTTAGATACAAAAAGCAGGAAGTAGCCCTGTTCATTGATATTCTTTCATATCTTCTATACCACCCCAAACATAATATGTTGCATTTTTTAGAAATAGTCACTGACTTGTAGACTCAAAGATTTCAAAATACAGAAAGAAAGGAGTGTTCTTTTGCTTTCAACAGAGCAGAAGAACCAGCTACGGCTTGCCTAGGCTGAGTCTGCTGATCAGTTCTTGACACTGGCTGTGAGCATTCCAAAAGAAAAAATGATAGGGTGGCAAAATAGTTAATGGGGATTGGAAAAATTATGGGGTTTTCAGAAGTTCTCTGAGTCAGAAAGTGTAACTTTTGAATTTTATACTCCAGACATTGAGAGGATCTGCTGGTGAAGAAAGCAATAGAAAAACGTGCCACAGGAAGCAGTAGTCTCTCAGGGCTGTTAAAGAGCTGCAGAATATTGCACCTCTAATGTTGGGTTGTTTTGCTTATATCAGGTATACAAGTATATTCCTTTGACATGGCTGTTTTCCTCAGTCCTGGCCTCTTTTTATATCCAAAGTAAAAAGTTAGAGCAATTTAAAAATGGAAATGGGTAGAAGATTAGCATGAAGAAATATGCAGTATTAGAAATAAAACCCAAGTTGTCTATATTATACAGAAATGATTTATTAAAAATTTTTAAATACAAAACAATCAGGACTGGAGTTAAAATAAATGATACGTTGCAAAGCAATGAGGTTTAACTAGGTGGCCTTTTCATATTATAAAAATATAAGAGGATTTTAGCTGTGGCTTAAAACCTGTTCATTGTTTATATAGATATGCTTAGATACCCCTTATATAGTCAGCTCACTTGCCTTCTGCATGCCAAGCAAGTTATATACATTATCTCATTTCATTATCACTACAGCCCTCCATGAGGGAGGCACTGTAATTTCTGTTTTCAAAAGGAGGAAACTCATCTGTGATATGAAAGCCCCAAGATCACACAACTAGAACGACAGAGCTAGGATTCAAATCCGAGTTGGTGTGACTCCACAATCCATTTCTACCACTCTGCAGCCTCCATTTTCTATTTCAAATTAATAGTCAAAGTAATTGATGATTTTTAAGGAGGATGTTCTGCAGGAGTCATAATAGAGGTTATAACGTGGACCCACTGCCTCAATACATTTGTTTGCTGATATGTATATAATGCATAGCTTTCTGTAAGCTGGACTCATACATGTAATACAAGTAAACAGTACTTAGATCACTATTGTGTTAGGCAGAAAGGATAAACAGTCCTGAATGTTTCTTAGATGTATTGATTTGTGCTATATTAACTGATAGATGGAAGGATATAAAGCAGTTGGAATTAACATCACTCTTTAATCTTAACACACATAGAGAGAAATATTGATAGACCCTTCCCCTTTGTTACTGTTTCATATTTCATTACTTCAACTCAAGGTGGTGGCCTAGATGGCCCAGAAGAAGGCCAACAGTGCACAGTTCCTGTTTCTATTGGTAGATTGTAGCATGAACCTGTTTCACAATGCCCTGTTAAGTGCTCTAAGAGAGGTGGGGATGCAGAGGAGCATCCAGATTAAAGTCAGTGCTCTGAATTTCAT
>PVKH010014083.1:0-16610 GCA_004027955.1 Chaetophractus vellerosus
TTTTTTAAATCTCCTCTAGCAGTAGGAGCCCTCTGATGACATTAGTATTGGAGGCTTCTGGGTCTAAGAATATTTCCTGCCCATCTCCTAGGGCTACTCCCAATTTATATCAAATGGATATTTATTAGTGCTTACTGTATACCTGGAGCAATGATGATTATGAGGAACAAAGGGGACTAAGAGCTTGGATTCTAAAGGAGAATTCATATATGCAAATGCAGGTACATTGCAACACAAGGGTTCCCAAAGTCAGCAATGTAGACATGTTGGGATGATTAATTCTTTGCTATGGGGGGCTGACCTGTGCACTGTAGGATTTTGAGCAGCATCCTCGGCCTCCACCCCCTAGATGCCAGTAGCACCACTCCTGCCCATTGTGACAATCAAAATGTCTCCAGTTTGCCAACTAGTCACTGGCAGTCAAAATCACCCCTGGCTGAGAACCACTGATAGAATGCAATGCCTTGTAGGAGTGAAAGACTGCTTTTCATTTCTTCCAGAAGCCTCCTCAAAAGCCTCTATTTGGGCAAAGGGATGCCCCTCAAAGCTGCCTTTGCACTCATGTGCACCTCCATCTTAGCACTTGGTATGAGGTCAAAACTACCAATTTGGGCCACTGCCTCCTCCATTAGACTGTGGGCACTGGCTCATCTGCTTGTCTGCAATACTGAGTACAGTGCTTGGTACACAGTAAGTGCTCAATAAGTGGAGGGAAGAGCAGTGCCTTAGAATAAGACAGTTGTAGTCAACCTATGAAGTCTAGATAAGAAATAGACTCTGGTAAGGATTATTGAAGATCGATCCATTTCATGGATAGTTTAATTTCAACACAAAAGTAAAGAATTAATAAGCATCAATTCTTTGGAATGAGGTTGGTAATAAAGAAGATAATCTGCTTGCCATAATAATTTGATTATTGAAATATTTATTATAAAAGTAAAATTCCCTGTTTATGTGAATTGAAGCTAAGTCTTTGTTCAATTTATAAGACAACATCCTTCTTGGTCAAAATTGTAATGCCTTCCTTATCCATTTCCTCACATGATTTCACTTAACTTAATAGGTTGAGATTATAGATCCACTTGCAAAGTGACATAGCTAGAGGAAGAAATTTGTTTTTATAGGAAGCTATGAAGATAATATGAAGGAATATAAAGTAATAAGAATGGAGACTTAAATTCTGGCCTAGTTGTTTAAAAAGTCAAATGAGAATTATATTTCTAAAAAAATCACTCATCTACACACACAGGGGCATTATCAGTGATTTTTTTAAGGAAAAGAAAGCTCAGCGTCTTTAGCTGAACATTGTCTACCCTTAATAACCAGAGCAGAGCTTGTGTCTTCAGCCTCTGGTCCAATCACTCTAAGATTCTTATTTCCCCCTAAACATGCTTCATGCTCTAGTGATGAGTGCCCTGCAATGCCCTTCTGCCTGTCAAACTACCCCCGCCTCCCACCACGGGACAGGCACAGGTGAAGATCTTGGTGATTCTATCAAATATTCACATGAGAACTTTGAAGATCAAAGGAAAGAAGGGTTTCTTGTCAACCGAAGCTAAACTGGGTTAAACTAGATTACTTTTCCCATCACAGCTAATTCATTTTCCAAGGTCTGGTTCGAATGATGGAAAGTTCGTTTATTTTCACCTACTTAACTCTTATCTAGTGAACACTTCTTATATAAAGGTGCTGTGCTGGGTGTTGGGGACAGAACGGTCTTTGTCACTATAGGATTGTCATCTGTTGATTCGTAGCCTTGCTTTGTGCCAGGACCTGGCTTTCCATGCATGATCATAACAGCTAAGAGGTTTTATAGGTAAGACAATGGAGGCTCAGGGAGTGTAAGTACCTGGCCCAGAGGCACAGAGCTTGTAAAAGCTGGACTTGTCAAAATGAGGTTGATAATGCCTATCTTCAGAGTTGTTGAAGGACTAAATGTACTTGATTCACTCATTCAGATCTACTCAGAAAGGCCTTCCTTGATCTGTCTTACCCTACTTAAATTTTTTTTCAAAGCACTTATCACTTGACATATTGTCTCCTTTTTGTTTATTATTGGTCTCCTCTCATGAGTATGTAAGTATCATGAGAGCTGGTTGTTCGTGGCTCTGTCACAGGGCCCATAATTGTGTGTGGTCCATGGCAGGCACTCAATACATATTTCTTGAATGAATTAGTTGAGTGAATGATTGACGTGTTTAGTTCAGTGCTTGTAAAGAGGAAATGTTCAAGGTTCCATCCTTCCTCTCGCTCTCATGGTTATCTATTGGGATATATTTTGTGCAAATGACATTTCTTAATAAACTTTGTGGTTTTCTTTTCTTGTCTAAATTAACAGACACCCTCAAGTTAAATAGATAAGCAATGTGAAAAGATACTGCACAAAGAAGAATGTTCTATTAGTGCTCAAAATAATGTTCAAATTAATTAATAAATGTGGTAAAAATTTTAAAATAACACTGAAATCCATTTAAAAATTATGAATAAAAAAGTAATAGCCAGGGGCCGGCTGGATAGCCCAGTGGATAGGGCGCCGGCATACCACATGGGAGGCCCTGGGTTCGGTTCCCGGAGACCTCTCCTAGCAGGCAGACCGCCTTGAGAATGGCAAGCTGCCATGGGTGGGCCGGAGCCGCCGTGGGCAGGGCAAGAAGCTGCCACGGGCAGGGCAAGAGCCGCCACGGGCAGGGCAGGTCGCCCGCGGATGGAGCGCAGCCAGCCACTGGTGAACTGAAAGCCGGCCGTGATCGGACGCAGAGACCGCCCACAAGCGGGGAAAGCTGCGCCTGTGCAGTGACCACTCTCGGCGTGTCGCCGCAGCGGGGGGAAGGGGAGATATGTAAAAAAAAAAAAAAAGTAATAGCCAGTTTTGTTGTTTGTTCTATGAGGTGGATATTCCCATATATAGCCTCTGGGAGGTTTATTGGAACAAATTTTCAGGAAGAAATTTTGCAGTATGTAACAAGAGTCCTTAAAATGTTTTCATCCAATGGTTAAGTAATATAATAATATCCCATAATGGGGTACTTATAGATATATCTATAAAATTATGCTAATTATTGCATGGGAAATTGATTTATAACAGGAATTTAGTGTGAAAAGAAAAGGAAGAAAAGAAAACCACGTATATACTATATGAGAGCTCCCTCAGATGAAATATGTCTGCATAGAAAACATTGATGTGAAATGCACCAAAACATTAGCACTGATAACCCTGTAACACTAGTGGTGATTAATTTGCATCTTCTACATTTATAATATTAAACATTAGCACAAGTTTTACTTAAAAATAAAGTTCCTTATATAAGTTCAGAGCATTTACATTTACAAGATATTTTTTTGTAGCTTCCAATACCCTTTGAGGTAAGTGTGTTAGGGATTATTATTTCCATTTTGTCGCTGTGGCTAGGAAGAGGCTCCGAGAGGTTGTATGACTTCCTTATTACCACTCAGCTAGCAGTTAGCAAAATTGGGTCTAGAATCTGGGAAGAATGATATATTGTAAGAAATATATGAACTCAAATTCTGGCTCAAAGTACGGGATGGGCATTGGATGAAGTTCATATAAAAGTCCCTAGCCTAAATGCCTGGCTCACAGTAAATCTTCACAAATCTTAGTTTCCTCCATCCCTGCCAGGCCCTACACATGTTTGGTCCACAGGGTCCAGCCTTCACCCACCTCTTCCAGCCTCATCCATGTGTTCCAAGTTTGCCCCTTGACAGAGATGGAGGTCTTGGCATCTACTGAAAGGGGAGTGTCCTTCACACCCTTGAAATAGCGCGTATCTGTGAAAGAGAAAAACATTAAAGTCATACCTTTACATGTACTCAGAGCATTATAATTTAGAAAATATGTCCATATCTATTAGCTCATTGAATTTTCTTTCTTTCTTTTTTTTATTTCTGAGGGTCTGGGACCAGGGATTGAACCCAGGACCTTATATGTGGGAAGTTTGAGCTCAACCACTGAGCTACATCAGCTTCCACTTAACAGATGAGACTGAGGCTCAAAGAGGAGAAATTAGTTCTCTAGAGTCCATGAGTAAATGCCAAAGTCTGCATTGAACACTCTTCATTCTCTCATCACTTTGGAAATTTTACTTTTCCTTTGAAAATTAGGTTGTCATAGCCTTTCAAAATCTTCCTAATTTCCACTTACACACACCGACCCCTGGCTCTCTTTTCTATATAATACATTTAGCACATTCTATCATATTTATCACTGACTGTTTTTCCCACAAGGGTGTGGCATTCCTTAGGGTACAAATTATGTCTTGTTTATCTCGGTTTCCCCTGATCCTGATATGGTAACTGGTAAGTGGTTGGGCAGGAAAGGGTTAACTCAGCAGATTTGGGTTGCCCAAACCTTGCTAATTATTTAAAAAAAATTTTTTTTAAAAAAGGTCTGTCTTTAGTACTGGCCTTTGGCCAGCTCCTGGGAGATAAACTCTGAGTCCTTGGAATAATCTGCTTGATAAGAGAGTTTTTGCATGCCTGAAGCCTTGAGCTCTGCTGTACCAGTTTAACCAGATTTATGCTAACAGTACAATTTATGGAGAAGATCTATTTTTGTTTTGTTTTGTTTTTCCCAGTTTTTCCTTTTGGGATAGGGATTGGATATTGGAATATGAATAACTGAGATCATTAAGATTTAGGTCAGTTCCCTAGTTAGCCCTCAAGATCAGGTGAGCTTCCCTGGTTGGCTATCCAGATTCAGGTGAGCTTCCCTTGTTGGAAACACATTGCATGTGCTGTCACACACTCTTTCAGGGAGAATTGAGTATATTCCTGTATGACTCCACTGAGAGGGGACACCTGGAAATGTGCCTGTTTTTTCTTGGACTTTGCCCATATGCCTTTTATCTTTGCTGAATTTTAAATTGCATCTGTCCACTGTAATAAACTATAACTGTGAGTATAACAGCTTTGTCTGAGTCCTGTGAATCTATCTAATCATCAAGCCCGAGTGTGGTCTTGGGTCCCCCAATGTACTGGCACAGAGTAGATACTCAGTAAATGTTTACTGAATGAGTGAACAAATGAATCTCTTCAAAGAAACTTCTGTAGATTCATTTCAGGGCATCAGGCTATCAGACATCATGAATACTTCTTGTTTACCTGTTCAGCAGTGTGTTTTGCCTAAGCTTCAGAGACCATGCTGAACTTGCTCAGTGTCTCCAAGTTAGAAAGCGTCAGTTAGGTGTGAAATTGAGCCTTCCTTACTCTTAACATGCATGACTTTGCTGCCAGTGCTGCTCACATGCTGGCTACGTGTGAAATGAATCAACCAATAGGATTCTCCTCGTCCTCTGCAAGCTCTGCCTTAGCATTTCACACTATCCATGCTTCCCTGCTCCTCACCCTCTGCCATCAACATCAACGGTTCTTAAGACTCAAGAAGGGCGTCCTGATAATAATAGCTAACAGTTACAGAGCTTTGACTCTGTGCCAAGTCTTCTGGTGAGAACTTGACATGCATCACCTCCTGTAATCTTCAGAAGAACCCTGTGGGGTAGGTTCTATTATCATCAAATCTATTTTCTGATACAGAGAAAATGAGTGAGAAGGTCATATAACTTATAAGTGATGGAGGCAGGATTTTAACCTGGCTTTTTAAAATTCAGTACACCTTCAATCGCTATGCATAGTGCAGCATGGCCATGCATTTTAAAATTTTGGGCAGACCCCAAATGTTACCTGCATATTCAGACTCCTTTATAGGTCTGGCTGGTAAAATTTTCATTGACTGCCACACCTCTGCCATCTGAAGCTCGGGCTCTTCATAGTCATCATCACTGTGGCCCTTTGCTCCATCCAGGGCTGCAGTAACATTCCCATCCTAAGCAGGAGGGAACATCTCAGTGAGCCAAAGGAAGGTGTAATGAGGATAAACATTACAGGCTATAGCACTAGCTGGAGGAGCAGTTTAGATTCTCTTGGCTGGGAGTAAAATATTTAAAGGTCCAGGACCTGATAAAGTAAGTTTATTTTTTGTAGTAGAAAGAATTGTAAAGATTTCCCCCAAGATCCCATCTTCTAGTTATTCAGCCAAGTACTCAGCTAGGTATTACTGGGAGGGGCATTACAGATGTGCTGAAGGTTACTAATCAGCTGACTTTTAAGTAGGGAGATTATCCTCAATTATCCAGGTAGGTCCAATGTAATCATATGAGCCCTTAAATAAAGAAGAGGATCTATTTGCAGATGACATGGTATTTTGTATAGAAAATCCTAAGGAATACACTAAAAAAACCCACAAAAACAAAAACATTAGAGCTGATAAACAAGATCAGCAAGGTTTCAGGATCAATATACAAGATCAATATGCAAAACTCAATTGTTTTTCTTTACACTAACAATGAACAACTCGAAAATGAAAATTTCAAAGTCCATTTACAATAATATAAAAAAAAGAATAAAATACTTAGGAATAAATTTAACAAAATAAGTATAAGACTTTACCCTGAAAATTGCAAAACATTGTTGAAAGAAATTAAAGGAGCTATAAATAAATGGGAAGACAATCCATGTATATGGATTGGAAGACCTAATATTGGTAAAATGACAATTCTATTAAAATTGATGTACAGATTAAAAACAGTCCCTATCAAAATCCCAGCTGATATTTGTTTATAGAAATTGACAAGTTAATCCCAAAGCTCATATGGAAATGCAAGGGACCCAGATTAGTGAGAACAATCTTAAAAAAGAACAAAATTAGAGGCCTCACATTTCCTGATTTCAAAAGTTATTAAATAGATGCAGTAATCAAAAGAGTGTGGTATTGGCATAGTGAAAGACATATAGGTAGAATGGAATAAAATTTGGAATCCAGACATAAACCCTCACATTTATTGTGTGCCATAACAATTCAGTGGGGGAACAAGAGTCTTTTCAAGAAATAGTCCAGGGACAACAGGATACCCAAATGCAAAAATATGAAGTTGGACCCCTTTTTCACACCATACACAAAAATTAACTCCAAATGGCTCATGTGCCTAAATGTAAGTGCTAAAACTATTCAATGTTTAGGCAAAAAAAAAACCAAAACATTGGAGTAAATCTTTGTGACTTGGGTTAGGTAATGGTGTTTGTAGATATGACACCAAAAGCAAAAGTAACAAAAGACCAAAAAAAATGGTACATTGGACTTCATCAAAATCAGAAACTTTTGTGCATCAAGGGACCTTATCAAGAAAGTGAAAAAGACAACCACAGGATGGTAGAAAATATTTATCTATCATATGTCTGATAAAGGACTTATATCCATAATCTATAAAGAACTCCTACAACTTAATAATAAAATGATAAAAAATATAAAAATAGGCAAAGGATATGAATAAACATTTCACCAAATAAGATATATAAATGACCAGTAAGCACATGAAAAGATGCTCGATAGCATTAACCATTGAGGAAATGCAAATCAAAACCACAATGAGATACAATTTCACATCCACTAGGGTGGCTATAAGAAAAACACAGATAATAACAAGTGCTGACAAGGATGTGGAGAAGTTGGACTCCTCATACATTGCTGGTGAGGATGTAGTGTGGTGCAGCCACTTCGGAAAACAGTTTAACAGCTCCTCAAAATGTTACACATGAAAGTTACCATATGACCTGGATAATTCCACTCTTAGGTATATACCCAAGAGAATTGAAAATATATGTCCATGAAAAAGTTCACATGAATGTTCATAGCAGCATTGTTTATAATAGTAAAAAAAATGGAAACAACGCAAATATCTATAAATTGATGAATGGACATACAAAATGTGGTATATCTGTATAATGGAATTTTATTCAATCATAATAAAGAATTAATTACTCATAATGCTACAATAAGGTTGACTGTTAAAAACATTATGCTAAGTGAAAGAAGCTAGTCACAAAAGACCACATACTGTATGATTACTGTGACAGTTTGAAGTTCTTCCATGAATCCCAAAAAAGAGAAAGATTTTTTTTTTGGAACTAATCCTTTCTTGTGGGTGTGAGACCCTTTTGACTGGACTATGTCAGTGAGGCATGACTCAGGTTGAGTCTCTGCCCTTGTTTTAGTTTGCCAAAGCTGTTGATGCAAAGTACCAGAAAATGGGTTGGCTTTTATAAAGGGAATTTATTGGGGGTAAAATCTTACAGTTCCAAGAGTTCCAAGGCCATGAAAAGTACAAATCAAGGCACCATAAGCAGTGCTTCCTCACCAAATTCAGCTATTGTTGACTCTGTTGTCCAGGCAAGTGGCAAAGCAAGATGGCTGCCAATCTCTGCGGAGGTCTTAGCCTTCCCCTCTGGGCTCACTGTCTCTCCTCTTAAGCTCCTTCATGGGCCCAGCCTCTAGGGGGTTTTATGCTTAAGCAATCCTCTAGTCCTCTCTTATATGGCAGGATCATATATGGTGGCTTCCTTTTCCTGTGTCTGTCTGTCTGTGTCTCTTTGTGCCTCCATTTATATCAAACCCAGCAAGGAGGCAGAGACTTAACCTAAGTCAGGTCTCACTGATGTAGTCCAATCAAAAGCCTTAAAGCGATCTTATTAAGTAATCTAATCAAAGGCCCCTCAGCTGGATTTTATGCAATCAAAGGCTACCACATCCATAGTAATAGATTACAAACATAATCTTCCTCTTTTTGGAATTCATAAAATAACCTCCAACTGCCATAGCTCCTTTGCTGGGTCTGACATAAGTGGAGATACAGAGAGAGACACACAGAGAAAGGAAGCCACCATATCAATCCTGCCCTTAAAAATAAAAGGACTCCAGGGAAACAGGAAAGCCCTGAAAGTTGAGAGAAGTCCCAAAGTCTGGAGTCAGCCAAACAAAGAGGCACATGAAGAGGCCCCCAAGGGGCGGGGCCCATGAAGCAGCTCAAGAGGAGAGGAGCTCACAGCTGAACTCGGAAAGGAAGAGGAGCAGCCGAGACTGAGAGAGGAGGCTGGGGAAGAGAAAAGCCCTATGCCTGGTTGCCTGCAGCTGAGCTCCAGGACACGGTAGATTTTGGAGGGAAAGGCAGAGACCTCGGCAGAGATCAGCAGCCACTTTGTTTCACCATGTGGCTGGACCCTGAGGAGGAGTCTTTGCTGATTCCTTGATTTATATATTTTGTGGCTACAGAACTGATTGCTTTTACCTCAAATAAATTCCCTTTATAAGAGCTAACACATTTCTGGCACTTTGTATCATCAGCCCTTTGGCAAACTAAGACAATTACATTTCTATGAAAAACCCACAGTAGGGAAATTTATAGAGACAATGTAGATTAGTGGTAGCCTAGGGTTGGGGGAAGTTGGGGTGGAGATTGAAGATGACTGCTAATGGATATGGGATTTCTATTGGGGTTGATGAAATGCCCTAAAATTGATTATGATGATGGTTACAGAAATTTGTGAATATACTAAAAAACACTGAATATGTATCTTAAATGAATTGTATCTTATGTGAATTATATTTCAATAAAGTGTAAATACAAAATAGCAGAAGAGGAAGGCAAAGAGTCAGAGAAATGCAAGGGAAGAGGAAGGAAGAGGCATTCAATATGTTAGAAGGATTGGACGTTTCACTGATGGCTCTGATATATGATTTCACAGGCAAAAATAGGAGAGAAGGCTCTAGGAACTAAGGCCCCCAAGGGACAGCTAGTAAGGAAATGAGAACCTCAATCCTATAACTGCAAGGAGCTGGATTCTGCCAACAACCTAAATGAACTTGGAAGCAGTTTCCTCCCCATTGCCTTCAAAAGGGAATACAGTCCTGTTGATACCTTGATTTCAGTCTTATGAGACTCAAAGCAAAGGAAGCAGCTGAGCCACACAGTGCCTGGATTTCTGACAGTAGAAACTGTGAGATAACAAATGGGTGGTGGTGTAAGCTGTGAAGTTGTGGTAATTTGTCATGGCAGCAATAGAAATTAATGCAGTCCTATAGGTTTCTAACCTTAAGGGTGGACTCTCAGGAAGTGACAGCACTCTCTGTATATTGCTTGGAAATATGTGAATATATAAAAATTAAAGCAATTGTATGGTGAAACTTTGTGTGAAATCTGACACAATTTTCAAAATTTTTGTTGCGTTCAGTTAATTTTAGGTTTGAGAGTTTAGGCAAAATTTCGGGTTTAGAAAATTCTGTGGATTCATTGGGCAAAGCTGCGGTTTCTCCATCTCAGGTACAGAAGGAAGCGGTGGCTTGTGGACCATTGGCGTTGCTCAGCATTTATGAACAACTGAAGTGGAGTAAATGTCACTGGACACAAAGACTTTGGCTAATGTCTCAACTTTGTTGCATGGTAGACATGTATCTGTCCTGAGCTTTGCTGTCTCCATCTGTCCAACGGGATCCTTCCTACTACTCTGGGCTGTTAGGAAGAATGGTTGCCCTGGAGGACGACCTTAAACGTTTGTCTTTATGACCCAAGTTGTGTTTCGGGCACTCCTCAAAGGCTGTGGGTCTGACTGCTGAGAATGGTAGGAATGGGTGCCAGGCTACAGTAGAGCTTCTCAGTCTAATCCTCATCATAGAAATTCTGGAATCTGCCCCTGTGCACCAGTACCAGCATTGTGCTTTGTTAAATAGGGATACTACTCTCGATCTTGAATTCTTCAATGATTATACAGAGCCACCGTATCATAATTTATACTCCCTGAGCTCAAAGGAGGAGAGACACCTCCAAATGACAGGTGATGGTTGCCCTGAAGTGCTGATTTATTCTGTATCCTGTACTGTCTTCTTTAACAGTTGTCATAGGATGTGGTTGGTTTCCTGGTTATAGTACTGGGTTGGGAGGGAGGTGACAATGGGAGAAGGCTGTAAAACATAATGGGAAAATCTTTAACTTCTTATAATGTATGCGAAGACTCCAAAAATTTCTTAAAATGTCTAAGATTCCAAATGGGCATGGCAGGCCATGACAGGTCCAGTTATAAGAGATTTTTCACTCACATTCCCCAATACAGCCCTCTTAACTAAGAACTTTTATCCTCCTTTTATGAATACAGAAATTAGAATTGGTGACTTCCCAAAGCCACACAGATCACAGGTGCCATGTGTAGGCAGAACCGGGGCTTCCTACAAAAGCCACACTGGAACCCAGCCCTGGGGATTTAAAATTGATCTGCACCTAGAAAATGATGGGCAGAGAAAGAATCTGGGGGCATTCCTAGTTGCCATGTCTATGATCTTGACTTCTACCCAGATAGCAAAATGCTGACCAGTGCAACCCTCAGATTGTAAATCCTTCTTTTACCCTGCAGAGAGCATTTCATTTTTTCACAGCTAATCACAGCCATATCCACAGAATCTTTCTTTCATGATACATGGGTGTTTGCAGCATTCAAATGCTTTCTTTGGGCTAGGTTTTTTTTTTTTCCCACAGTCAAGGCATGGAAACTTAGTAGTTATTGCTTTCTAGCACGCTCGTTAGATAAATGAGTGCATAATCAATTTTAACTAGGTTTAGGGTGTAATTATCTCTATGTGTGTGATGTAAACATTTTCATTTATACTGTAATTTGTCTGGTTATAGAGTTATATTTATTGGGGGCTGCTGGAAACCTAAATTTGAATTAGATAGATAGACATAAATACACACTTGCAGAGTAAGTATAATTACACGTGGTTTTAGACTGTCTTTGGCAACCAGAAATGTCTTAAAGGAGATAATGCATGTAAAACTTTGAGTAAAATGCCAAATGGTAAGTGTTCAATACATAGTCACTATAAATGTTACTCTGATTGTCATAACTACTATTATTAAAGGAAGTTAGAGATACGGGAAGGAACAAGCCTGCCCACCAATCCTGCCTTCTTGCCCTCCCCTTTCCCCCTTACATTTGTTAGCACTTTGTATGTGATAGGTGTTTATGTTTTTAATTTTATTGTATAAGTAGAACAATCTATGAGATAATTTTATTATGTGGAAGGATCTGGAATTAGACAAGCTTGGGTTTGAATTCTAGCTCTGCATTATTCTACTTTTCAAGTTTATTTGGGCAAGTTGATTACCTGCTCCAAGCCTCAAAGTGTATGACTTTTTCTTTATTACAGTGTCTAAGCAGTTTGGTAAAGTAAAACCTAGCTACATGAAAAATCCAGTTTCCAGGGAAGCAATAGCACAGGAGGGACTTACCATGTCCCCATCTGGAAGGATTTTGGGCTTCCCTTTGGCTCAAATCAATTCTGCTCATTCGATGCATGGGTGCAAGACGTATTTTAAAAAGCCTGGGTTCTCCATGGGCCAACATAGAGAGGCAGGTGGGGAACCTGTAGACACAGCCATTTGATTTTTGGTATGCTAGCCCTTGATTCCCACCAAAGAGCTCCCCAAGGGAGGCAAAGCCTGAGTCTTACATGAACTGAGACATCAGATGCGTTATTAAGGTTAAGTTTACCAAATGCAAAGAACTCAGGCATGAGGGACCGAGGCAGTGAGTCAGCAGCAAGAACAGGCTAGAAGCAGGCAGCCTGGGCACCAAAAAGGAAAAAAGGTTGTCACCTGGGCACAAAATCAGAGAGAACGATTTGCAGGATCAAGTTGATGCTGAACCCCAGTGACAGGGTGGTACTGCCATGAAGCCCTGCCTCCTCGGTCTGCTCTCAGGAGGTAACCAGAGCTGGAATGGGGAGTCCTTGGATGGGAAATCAGGTGGCCCTGGCCTGCTTAGAGGCAGCATGGCTTTGGAGTCACCCAGTCCTAGATTTAAATTGTGGATCCACTTTATGACCTTGGGAGGTTACTCAGATTCATCTGTTAAATAGAGATGACCCAACCTACCTTATTTCATTGTTGTCAGAGATTAATTGGCTAATTGAGAAAATGTATATATATATATATGTATGTATGTATGTATTGGCATCTGCCACATGACAAGTCAATAAATATTAGATCCCTTCCTGGTAAGTGGAGCCGAGTGGGCAAAGCAAAGCTGCTGGGAGGTGAACTCCAGAGGTCTTCACAATCAACCCAGCAAAGGAAGGGAATGCGATTGGACTCTTCTCTATGTAGGTCCCGCATTTCACACAGAAGTGAGTTCTAAGATGGAGCGCGGGCACGAGGTTCCTTTGGGATTTGTTAGCTGTACATTGTTTTGCATGAGGCACCTTTTATGTACTGCTCTGGTTTCTTAGACTTTCGCTGGGGAAAGTCTTAGGCCTGCTAGCAGAACTGGGGCCATGAGACCGAGCCCATTTTCATCCAGCCCCCTTGCTAGACTTCCTGGGGTCAGGGCCTGATGGGGCAGCCAGGAGGAACAGCAGCCACCACTCAGGTCTGAAGACAATACAAACCAGACTTCGGAGAATTTTGCCTCTGTGATCAAATATAAATATTTTGGTGTATTTCTTTCCAGAAAAAGAGGGATAGAGAGTTTTGTTTTATATCTAACATATTACATGCACTCATCTAAACATATTTATTATCTATTATTTGTCAATCTCAGGGATTCTTAACTAATGGTCCAGTATTCTTTGTCCATGAATCTCCTAATGTATAAAATAGTGTTTTTGTGTGTATATATGTGTCCCTAGATTTGATTAGATTCTTAAAGATGTCCTTCAAACAGGAAAGGATCAATGATTTTATAGGCAGATTCTATTGATATCTATTATCATCATCATCTATCTATAAAGACATAGGCTAAAACTATTTAAACTACATATATAATTTAATGATATAATTATTTATATTAGATATTTGAATTCATGTTATTAATTTTCATCTTTTTCTTTAGTGATGAAAATTCTTTTTAAATATTATAAATGGCTTCAGAGTGTGGATATACCAGAATATTCAACTATTTCTCTACTAGTGAATATTTAGCACGATTCCAATGTGTTTCCATTTAATATTTATTATTTTAAAATATAAGTGAATGTGTTTAAATATTAGTTCAATTTTAGGCTAGTTTGTTAGTTTAAATTCCTAACAGTGAAATTATTGGGCCAAGGAAAATGGATATTTTTATATATCTTAATAAATATTATGAAATTGCTCTCCAGAAAGTTTATTTCAATTTAAAATTCCACCATCAGTGTTCAGATGTTTCTCATCACACACCCCCTGCCAGCTCCATGTGTTGGTATTTTTACAATCTTCCACCTTTGCAGTGACCGTGTGCATTAATTTTCATCTCCATTTTATAGCTGAGGAATTGGAATACAATTTTATACCCAAGAACTGAAGTGCAGTTGTACTTCTCACTGCCTGGAAAGTGTGCCATTTACAACGTTTTTTATTTTTTATTCACCAAGCACCTTAAGAACAAAACCACACACCCACAAATTTACTTTATAAATATGAGGAACTGGAGAAATAGGTAAACTTACATAATCAGGAAGAGGGTCACTAATAGTCTGGTACTGTCCTGCCGAAAAAAAAGTACACCAAACTGTTATTGCAATCACTGTGGTAGCTGAAAACATTAAAACGTTTGGTCCCTACTTCTACACCAGGAATTGTGTGCTCATTTCAATTAATGTTCCTTGACTGTAATTTTTTAAACTGAAGGGCATATTTCCACATTTCCTATTATGCATGCAGCTCTTGCAACACAGGGCCAATGGAAAAGGAGGAAAGAAAATCAAATTCAAGATAAATCACTGCTGAGCCCATGGAGGAAAGAAGGTAGATCTTTCTAGGGTTCTTTTTATAGCAGACTCACATTTCCCCTGAAACACACCCCACATCAATGGCACCCATAGCCATAACTCAGGGTCATCTCGGCTAACTGGAGTTCCATTTTTCCTGCCTCCCCTCCCCATTAGGACACGTAAGAATCTGTGCATACGCCTGTCTCCCTCCATAGTCTAGAAGTATTTTGAGGGCAGGGGTCATATCTATTAATCTATCCCTAGCTCTAGGAATAAGGCCACTATTGAACAAATGAGTTCTTTTTTTTTTTTAATTTATTTTTAAAGAAGTTTTAGATTACAGAAAAGTTACATTGAAAATATAGGGGGTTCCCATAAACCCCACCCCCCCTCACATTTTCCCCTATTAATAACATCTTTCATTAGTGTGGTACATTTGTTACAATTGATGAACAAATATTGAAGCATGCTACTAACCATGGTCTGTAGTTTACGCTTTGTACTGTACAATTTTATAGGTTTTGACAAAATGTGTAATGGCAAACAAATGAGTTCTTGATAGGTATTTGTTGAATAAATATTCTTCCCTTGAGGTTTCTCACCTCTTAACTCCCTCATTTGGACTTGTTTTAAGAAAGATTGTCTGAAGGTCATGTAGCCCACTTAGTGTTTTATGTTTTAAATTTTACCCTCAGATTATGCAAAACCACCAAACAACTGCTCACTTGACCTTTAGGTTTTTTGGTTGCTCAAAGACTTGTTTTCCTGAAATTGCATTTTAATTTCACCCTATTTAGTCTGCATTGAGGAGCATTAAAGCAGAAAATGTTCCTATCACATTCTTCATCAGCATAATTGTGAGAAGTTTCTTTCAGCTGCATGCTCTGATTTTATGGACAATACCAATCCCAGAAAAGGTCATATTTCTTTTCTTCCTTTGGCTGCTATGATGATTAATTTTATGTGTCAGGTTGGCTGGGCTATGGTGGCTAGTTGTTTGGTCAAACACTAGTCTATATGTTATTGTGAAGGTATTAGCATCTCTGATCAGATAAAATGGTATTGCATCTAGATCAGAGCAGTTGACTTTAAGTAAAAGAGCTTCCTCTCCATTACAGAGGTTCTTTACAAGTGGTCCATGAGCTTGAATTGAAATTCAAAAAAACAGTATTCTTGTGGGAACGTGTTGGTGCAAGTGTGATATATGTATTAAATAATACACAGTGTAGTGTGGACTTATTCAGGGGTCTGTGGTTTTCACCTGACTGGCAAAGGGGTCCGTGGAACAAAAATGGTTAAGAACCCCTCCTCCATTATATGGGTGGACCTCATCCAATCAGTTGAAGGCCTTATGAGCAAAGAACTCGGGTTTTCAGACAAAAGAACTTTTGCCTTAAGACTGAACTGTCAACTGCTCTCCGAGTTTTAAGCCTATTAACCTCCTCATTGGATTTGGGACTCAAGACTGCAACATCAGGTTTTACTGGAATTTCCAAATTTCCAGCATGACTGCCTGCCCTACAGATTTTGGACTTGCTAGCCCCAACAATTGCATAAGCTAATTCCTTAAAATAAATCACACACACGTATTATGTATATGTATATGTATATGTATATGTATATGTATATGTATATGCATATGTATATGCATATGTATATGCATACATATAGCCTGTTGGTTCTGAGTCTCTGGAGAACCCTGACTGATATAGCTGCTAAGAATTTCAGGGCGAATTTCTGCCGTGTCCAGGTACCATACGGAAACGTCACGTGATGCGCATTTCTACATCTTGCCCTGGTTTCATTATTTTCCTGGACTTTTGTCTTTTCACCTTGAATCCCTTGCCTACCATGCCAAAATATGAAATAAAGAGTTGTGAATTTTTGTCAGCATGCCTGTCAATTGTAGGGTGTCTTAAGTTAAAGTTTGGCTCAATGGAGACATAGCTCTCCAAAATTTGCCGAGGACTCGTGCATGGAGGAAGTGTTAACTAGCCAGGATCGATCTTTTTTTTTTTTTTTTTTT
>PVKH010014084.1:0-10396 GCA_004027955.1 Chaetophractus vellerosus
GGGAACAGAGGAACCCGGAAGCCTGAACCCTGGAGACGTCGGCAGCCATCTTCCTCCAACACGTGGACTTTGGTATGGGAAGAAATTTATGCTTTGTGGCCTGGTAACTGTAAGCTTCTACCCCAAATAAATACCCTTTATAAAGACTGACCAATCTTTGGTATATTTCAAAAGGCACTCCTGTGGCTGACCGAAACAATGTCAGAGAAGGGAGTGGGATATATGGGATTCCCCTATATTTTCTATGTAACTTTTCTGTAATCTAAAACTTCTTTAAAATAAAGTTTATTATATGAAAAAAGAACCTTTCATAACATTATTATTAATGATATAAAAAAACAGAAAATACTACCAAATACATCAACAATAAAAATGGATTATAGCATTATACTGTTATATTATATAAAATGAATTGAATAAATTCATTAGTTACAACCAAAAGGATGAATCACACAAATATATTCTTGAGTGAAAGAAACCAGGCACAATATATAATGTAGGTTGCCATTTATATTCAAAAATGTAAAATTATAAAATTAAGGTAGCCATTTGCATTTCAAAAAGACAAAACTATTCTATGATGTAAGTCAAGGAACCTGATCTTAGTCAACCTCATCTCAGTAAATGTTCTGCTATTTCATTCAGTTGGCTATCAATTTATATCTGAGAATATCTCAGAAGCAACCAATAGAATCCTAACTAATAAACATAATGTGTAAGAGCTTTTCATGGTTCATAGGCCATATTCAACTGCCTAGCCTAAATAGGACCCTTGCATGTTTCTGTTTGTTAAAAACTCATCTATATTGTAATCACTGTACTAGATTGATCATATATTCAACTACCTTCTGGTTAGCAATACCTATATGTCCAAAATCACATGTAACTCAAGAAATTCCAAAAGTTAATCCATACATTTCTCCATGGAATATTTATCCCACTCATACTCTATCACAACTTTGTATTTTTTGTATAGAGTATTCACTTGTGGACTACCTTTGTATGTAACTGGTAAACTAAATCTTGATTCCTCTTTTCCAAAAACCTTATAATTATTCTTCCAATCATCTAACCCTGCTAGGTTCCTTCCAAATATCCCCCAAATGCATCCATTTTTTCTATCCCTAGTATTCCTGCCTTCACTCGGGTCATTATTACCTCTTAATTAGACTAATAAAACAGTTCTTCCTTTTTATATATCTGCTTCTGATATTTTCCCTTTCCTAACATATTTATACACAGTCTGTCAATGTGCTCTAAACTTCAGATATGAACTTTTAGTTCAAGATGGCCAACCAGGAATCTAATCTACCACTCCATCTACCAGTCACTAATAAGCATTTTAAAACATGAAATGGCTAGGGTGATGAGCACCAATTATCACAAAAGTTGAGGAATTCCTAAACTGTAGAAAGATTTTATCAGATTTAAGTAGAAGAAGCAGAGTAAGTAAATACTGGGAAACAAGTGTTAATTGTAGCACTTTCTAGAGCAGTCCTAAGAATTTTAAAAAATCAGTCTGTATGTGTATATATAACAGGGCTGAGCTTCTCCTAAAAACACAATTTTTTAATGACCAAATTTCAAATGACCAAGGAGAGTCAATGTAATCAATGATTTGTGTTCACAGGCTAACTGCAAAAGCCAATTCACTAAAGAAAATAAGTACTGATCCTTTTAGGGTTTCTTTTACAAGATGAGTCAATATAAGCAATGATTTGTATTCTCTGGCTATCTGCAAAGACCAATTCACTAAAACAAAGTAAGTACCTATCTTTATAGGGCTCCTTATACAGGTATAGGTCATGAGAGGGAAGCAGAGCAGAATGGGATGTATTTCTCAAAGAGGGTGTTCCAGATGGTTTAAGTTGGATTTTAAGTTTGGGTCCATGTGAAGGTTAGTCACAACACAATTGGGAACCAAGGACATAATGCATGAGAAAACATAGTTTGTTACTCACTGGTCCAAAAGATAGTAGGATGCCATGAAGGGTCAATGGGGAGCAAGACTGACCCAAGTGTTTAGGTGAGAGTACACAGGTAGAGCAAGAGGAACCTGTGGACTTGTGCCTTTTTTGTGGTCCAAGGGTGAAGGTTCATAGATTTCCTATGTGAGTAAAAGAATGGTTAGTTTAAAGCAAACATGCCGAAAAGGGAAAGGTCAGTCAGGATGGTTAGCTTATCATTTGGGAACAGCTGTGGGATTTGGGTGAGGTGTGTGTGGGGTGTGGGTGGTAGCCACAATTGTGGACTTGGGCTCTAGGGGTGTTGGCGCCCCAGGGCTGGAGAGCTACTTATTAATTCGGCCAAATGTCAGTGTTAAAGCAAGTTGCTTAGCCAAAGTAAAATGGATGCTGATATATCAGCTCACAAAAATGTTTGATAGTTAGCAACAGAAGGTAAAACAAACTAAAAATGCTGTCCATCTGAGAAGAAAAACTGCTACATTCCCAGAGTAACCCTCTTAAATTTAGCAATTATCATGCACCCAACCTACCTGTGTATATTCTTTTCCAAGCACTCTAAATGAAACTCCAATAGTTGAATTTAATGCAATCAAAGGGTATCACACCCACAGGAATAGATTAGTTTATAAACATAATTTCAAACTGCCACAGTCTCCAATAGAAAAGCACTAAGTCTTAATTTGGGGTATATGAATTATTGTTCATGATTAATTTACCTTTTGCATACTTATTATATGGCAGAAACTATTTTAATGATTATACACATATTAATTTATTTAGATCACATAACTGCATTGTGGTATAAGGTACTACACTTAGCCTCAATATGCAGATAAGATAACTGATGCACAGCCAGCTTAGAGTAATTTTCCAAGGTGAAAGAGCTACAATGCAGAACAGTCAGGATTTGAAGAGAGGTTGTTTCATTTCAAATCTTTGTTTTAAATAACTATGTTTTTAATAACTATGCTTTGTTTTTAATAACTATGCTCAACTATGAACACCAAATTTAAATGTAAAAAGGTGGTTCCGATCTTTTTGCTTGTTTCAAATTGATGAAATGTAAATAAGGGATATAATCTTAGTTTAATATAATTATCAGTAGAATACTGATCAATCTTAAAGAGAATCAAATGGAGATTATCTGTTTCTATTATCTATGTCATGTCCTATCTCAATTAACACAAATAGAGAAGAACTATCCACTGAGTTAAAATTTTGAACTCATATCTTCTGTGAAAACATTCCATTAAGCTTAATTACTTTCTCAAGGAAAGGAGAGGCTATTGTTTTAACATTTTCTTGAGATATTGTTACCATTTTGATGTGCCTTTAGACAAGAAAGGAAGATAGATTTAGCCCCCAAAATAAACAAAATAGAAGTTAAATAAATATAAAATAAGCTTATATGATGATTTCAAGGGCATGATTTAAAAGGCACTGAGCAAGTACTCACAACTAAGTACTGAAGAAATTCTTGCTGGTTGACTGGTTATAGGCATAATTCTAATGCATGAGGACCTTGTACCACTTGCAGAAGCAAGACTAATACATCTCGAAGAGTGGACAGAAGTGTAAAGTGTTATTTTGTAGAACTAGCAACTAGTGTAATAGGAGTCAGATGTATGGAGCTCGCACTTTTTTCATGATTGAAGGTCAAGGATAGAGATTGAGCTTCTTCATGCATCCAGTATCTTCTCCACCTTCTCATTCCATATTCCATTTCCCACAACCTACAGTCTACTCATAGTGTTTATTTCATATCACTGAGACCATAAGATGAATATCTGTAGAATGTTTAATGAGGTCAAATGCAAATATGTGGTAATAGTTGGACTTGATGATAACATAATGAATGCAATAACACTGCTAATTTATGGATATGGTTGTGGCTGAAATGAGTAGTCGAAGAAGATTAATATTAGTTGGAGGACAGGTAGGGGATAATATTGGGAATGTATAACAATGATTTTGGAAGTAGATGGGGATTGTGGATAGTAATATAATTACAGGAATGTTCTTCTACTACAGGGTATTAAGAATGAGGTGATACATGGGAAAATATAACTAATGTAACTTATGGACTATAGTTATTAATAATATTGTAATGTTTTTGTAGCAAAATCAAAGAAGGTATTATATTATTGCTAAAGCTAAAAAAATATGGGATTTGATTTGTGAGATATGAATATAATTAGGCTTTTTTTTCTCTTCATTTTCTACATTAACAAAGAGATCTTGCCTATGTCATTTAGCTAATCTATGTTCATCTGTGTATCTTTCTGAACACTAGAAGAACAATTGAGTTTGTTGTTGGAATTAGATGAGGTGAAAGTACCTGTACAGAAGTTCTAAGGAATAACACTGCCATAACTTGTTGAGCTGCCTTTTACATGTTAATTTAGCCTTTGATTTTGAAATAGAGTTTGAATTTTTAAAAAAGGATAGAGATTGGTCTCAAAGACAAACTATGACATAACTGGAAGAAACAGAGAACCACAGATTCCCAAACGGAACAATTAAAGAAGGTGTGTTAGTCAGCCAAAGGGGTCCCTTTGCAAATATACCAATAATTGGTTGGTCTTTATAAAGGGTATTTATTTGGGGTAGAAGCTTACAGTTACCAGGCCACAAAGCATAATTTTCTTCCCTCACCAAATTCCACGTGTTGGAGCAAGACAGCTGGTGACGTATGCCAGGGCTCAGGCCTTTTGGGTTCCTCTCCTCCCAGGGCTGCATTTCTCTCCAGGCTTAGCGCTTCTGCTTGCTCCACAAGATCAGCTGTAGACTATCAGGCGAACGGCTCACTTTTCTACTCCTGGGGCATCCTCTCCAACATTAGAACTGCTTCTCAAATCTGCTTCTCAAATCTGCTCCCTCTGTCTTTTGCCTTGCCTTTAATACTTGAGACCACACCCACAGAGAGGCGGGTTCAATGTCCTACTGACATGGCCCAGTCAATGCCCTAATCATAACCCAATCATGTCCAGATGAACAGATCAGTTTACAAACATGATTCAATATGGATTTTTGGAATTCATAATTATATCAAACGGCTACAGAAGGCATAAAGATACACATATTCTATAAAGAGATGAGAAGGAAATAATTCAGGCTTTGTGGATCACATATGGCCACTGTCACATATTCCTCTCTTTTCTCCTCCAAATGTAAATATGTAGAAAAAAAGAAAAAAACCCTCTTAGCTAGAGGGCTGTGCATAAACAGGTAGCAGGCCAAATCTGAGCTTCCAACCACAGTGTGCCAATCTTGATCTAGAATGACAGTAAAATTCTGTCTGTCTGAATTAGGGGGTTACTACTCAACAATAATGACAGAGAAAGAAAAGATAAAGTGGTATTATTAGGAATACCCCACGCCAGAATTAGACACTTTGGACTTGGATTTGATTTTTTTTAATTGTATATCTAAAAGTGAAAGTAATTATACTTCACTTAATATCAGACTCTTTAGCATTAAGCCAAGTTGTTCTTCTCATTTGACCCCCAACAATTCCAATGTATGGTGTTTAATTTAACATGGATATTAAATCAGTGTTCATGTTATCTCTTAACGAGTGGAATCAAAACATTATTTTTTATTTTTATTTCTTCTGAAGGTACATCTTTTACTGAAACCCAATGATTGCTGGTGTTAATATGTTGACCTTGGATGTTCTGATGCAAGAACAAAAGGAAGTCCATATGTGGTGGTTTTCTTTGGAGTTGATATATATTTTTGTACTTGTGAAATTAGGGGAGCTGTTATTGAAACCCAAATCCTAAGTTTTCTATTTGCCCACAGCTGGGGAGCCCCTAGGTCTTGAGAAGCACACAACATGTGCTTAGCTGTCAGAGTTCCCAGATACAATTTTAGAGGCTTAGAAAATTTCCCTTATCCTCACAATATATTTACAATCCATAGTTGTGAAATCCCCAGACATAGCTTGCTTAGTAGGATATTTAGATGAGCATATGTGATGCAAGTTGAAATGCCTTTTTCTCATCTGGCTTCTTCATCATGATAAATTGATTTCTTAATGTATATTGTGCAGGAAAACTATATAAATACTACAGAAGTTTGGAAAAAATATAAAAATAGACAATCTGTGAGGAAAATATTGGTAGTAGAACTACTTTTACAGAGATGATGGCACGATTTCAGTATGGATGAGATAAGAAATATTGCCTGCAGAATTGCTTACAAAATTAAGTGAAATGGATGGGGAAATAATGGACACACTTAGTGACCATCTCCAGTTCTGGCCAACTCCACTCCTTTATCTCTTTTGCCTTTTTGCATGCAGACATTTAAGTTTCCACTCTTTTTTGTTTATATGCAGGTGTTTGTTGTATTTCCATTCGTGCTTGTTTGCATACAGATGTGTGGCATGTTCCTATTTTGCAACAGACCACAGGCAGCTGGGGGAAATGTTAAATCTTAACCAGCACCAGCAGCTTGCCAGGGCACAAAAGTTGCTTATTGACAGGGCCCCCTTCCTCTGGAATGTATGAAAGCCCAACACTGAGGCAGTGCATGTGTCCCTCATCTCTGATGCAAAGCAAGGCATGCAGAACTGCTGAAGTTCGCCTCCACAGGGGACTGGTCATAAATGGCATCTCTTCCCCTGATCTTTTGGACACATTGTGGTATGTAATAAAGTGGTCATATGCTGAGGTCTCTTTTGTTCCTGAGTCTGTGCTGCCATGACACACTATGTAGCAAGTCACTCCATAAATGATTGAGAGAGTATCATGGTTGATAGAAGGGAGGCAAATAAAGTGTTCATTAACAGTTGTAAAGTGTTCAAAAGTGTAATTTTTGAGTAAAATTTCTCAGTAAACTAAGAGAAAATAATATCCAGAGAGTCATCTTTTCATAAGGTATGTGTGTAGAAAGTTTGCAAATGGGGAATGAAAGAGAAATAAGAAAGCAGAAAAACAGAAAATATTAAAACAAAGAACCAACGGAGAAAGTTTACATTGCATATTATGCATGCATACTTTCATGTTTAAAATCTATAAACTTTAAGACTCTCAAAGCATGTTTGCTTATATGTATATTTAAATACTAGGCTAGAAACAAAATCTTCTATTATATCCTAGTTTAATGGTTATTCTGTGAGTGTATATAAAAACTGCGATGTAAGTTTTTCTAAGGGTTTATCAGAATTGTAATATTGCATTTGTAAAGTCATTTTGTGAGTAAATTGGTTATTATGTTTGTTTTATTATTTTATAACATATATGTGTTATTTATTATAGTGCCCAAATAAACATTTTAAAAAATTAATGAGACATAAAATGAATTTGAAAGGGCTAAATCACAAAAATGGGAGTGTCAGGAAAATGAAAAACAAACAAAATTTTAAAATGAGATGGAAGTATGTATTAAAATTTATAGGAAAAAAGAAATCAGAAACACATGTGAAAATTACATTCTGATTATGTAAGTATACACGAAATTTTCTGAACAGAAATTTCACTGTGTGAAATAGTAATTTAAATGTCACATAGTATCTTGACACTCCAAGAGTGATATACTTTCCTCTACTGCAATGAATTTTTATTTTGCAACCAGTCTAGTTTCAGGATGCTGGGGAAAACTCACTAGGCAAGAAGCCTAAGCCAAACTTTGCAAGCTCTAATATCATGTGTTACTATATCCATCCTTTTATTTTCTTAATCATTAATCAACTAATACATTATTCCCCTCCACATAATAGGCATGTTTATATGTACTGGAAATATCATTATTGTCTTTGGAATGATGTTTAATTTATAGTGTTTGAGAGTGAATGAACTCACAAATAAATATTTACATTGTAGTTTGATATTTTAATATAAAAGATACAGAAAAATAAAAGAAAGACTGATTATCCATTGGGGTGGAGATATGAGGGAATTCCCTCAAAGGTATCATTAAATACATGTAATTTTAACTGTCATAAAAGATTTATAGGATTATGACAGATTGAAAATAGAAATTGTTGTCTACAATGGGAAATCTTCAAGTTTGAGAATAATATATTGAGCCTCTAATATCCAGAGTGTAGTATAGATGTTTCATAACCTCTCTATATATATACCTTTTGCCAATTACATTCTTATTTGCTATTGGTCCCACTGTCATTCTAAATCGCGGGTATTTGATTATAGATGTTTCATAAACAATCTCTTTCTTTTTCTCCTTCTGTTTCTCTCTCTCTCTACACACACACACACACACACACACATTTCCAGTTACTTTCTGATTTGCTATTGCTCCCATTGTCAACCTAAATTGCAGGCATTTGATTAATCATCATACAAATTTGTTAAGTTCAGTACTGTCCTGTCTGATAGAAAATCGAGAGAGTATAGGACAAGGTCACAACAATTTTCAAATATTTATTGTTGTTTGTTGTGATAGTTATCTGTATTGCTACAAGTGTACCATAAAAAAATAAGTGACAGGACTTTAAACAGCATAGGGAAAACAATTATTTCTTTTAATTATTCCTTCTGGTGCACCAAAAGTTAATAAGTTCTATCACAATCTCTCCTCTATACCCACAACTCACAGTCACAAATACATAAAATATAAACAAACAAATAAAAAATGAACTCTCAATTTTGGAAAGGTAGAAATAAAAAACTGTACCCTGTATAAATTCCCCAACTGTGCAGTTCCTCAGGTTTGTTTGCCTCTTCAATAATCAGTGTATTTTGAGTAATTATTTGAGTTTGATATTACTTTTAATAAAAAAAAAACTTCAAACTCTAAAGATTGTTGGTCAGAAAGAGAATTCCAAGGAGATGCCAACCCAACTGCAATACAGGTGTTGGGTTTGTCGCAAAAGCATGACTCACACAGGCTCTAATGGAAAGATGTTACACTCACATAGAGAAGAGACAGAGCTTTGCTAGTGTGCATTGGTTCCCCATAGCCACTGGCTCTCAATTGGTGGCTGACACAGGGAAGTGTTCTATGTGCAGCACTCCTCTCCTGTGTTTGTGTGCTGTCACAGTGGAGGAACCCTGATCCCCCTATCCCTGCCAGGGTACAGATATATCACTGGGGTGTGAGCTGGATTCTATAAAACATGCCCACCAGAATCACATTGTCTTCAGTGAATATTCATATGCTTGGAAAGGTAGGGAGAGAAATTTAATAGCCATCCCTGGATATACTAGGAGACTGTGCTTTATCCTGCCAGGCTCACACACCTGGTCATGAGCACAGTATGTATTTGTGGGTCCTAGGAAAAGGCAACAGATTGTGTTAGGACTGTCCCCCTACACCAATACCTTTTCAGAACAATTCAGGCAAACTCATCCAGTTGTGCCATCACCTTAAGGGTTATTTCCTGATCTTCTGATAATCATGAAGTTTTCACATGGTAGTAATTGACACTGAAATATCACATTCCTCCAATTTGTGTACATAAGAGATCGTTAGATGTGGATAGATGTGTTTAGCCATTGGGATATTAAAATACAGTTAGCATAGATACAGCAAGAGATGAGAAGTCATGGTTATATTTGGGATTTAAATTTTGTTTCCTACTTTGATGGTCTAATTTTATTTCTTATCTTTTAATTTTGCTCTTCTAATTGTGAAAATATAAAAATATCAAGGAATTTTTAAAATTGTTTGTTGTTACAGTTACTAGAACATAGGAAGAAAAAAAATTCCCAGTCAAGAAAATAGAAATAAGAAAGGTGCAGGGAAAGGGAACTAAATAAGATAATAAAATAAAATACAAAATAAAAATGATAAAATAAAATACAATAAGAAGGAATCTATCTAAAGATTTGTCTGTAAGTCATGTGGCATTTGGGTATGAGAAAACCAAGGCTCTGTAACTACGTGCCACAGGAAATAAATTTGTCACCTTCAATATGATGACTGGTTTACCAAAGGTTACATTTTTGATGACTATATTTTAAATTTGATAACAAAATACAATCTCCAACACTTCAAAGCAAGACTTACATATCACAGCAAGGATGAGAGAAGAAGCAGAAAGTAAAGGGGAAATTCTGCATGCTAGAACTTGTTTTAGTTTGCTAAGTTTCCAGGAGCAATATATCAGAAATGGGTAGGTTTTTATTATGGGAATTTATTAGGTAAAAAGCTTACAGCTCTGAGGCTGTGAAAGTGTTCAAATCAAGGCATCATTAGAGATGCTCTCTCATCAAAAGCTGACTGCTGGCAATCCTGGTCTCCTCCATGTAGCAAGGTATATGGAAGCGTCTGCTTCTCTTCTGGGTCTTGTTGCTTCAGCTTTAGGCTGTTCCACCTGTGGCTTCTCTCCTGGGTTCCTCTCTGAGCTCCTGGGTTCCATTTCTCTGTCTCTGCGGCTTTTTCTCTGTGTTTTTCTACATGTTTCTCCTGTTTATAAAGGTCTCCAGCAGGAGGACAAAGACTCACCTGGGTTACTTCTC